>JAULJZ010205153.1:0-19203 GCA_032270985.1 Heliamphora pulchella
TTAATTGTCGCTCTAGATGCTCCCGAGATTCGGGGCGTCACAGTATGGTATCAGAGCTTAGGTTCAACCCTTACCCATGCGACCGTTGACCTACGCTTATACTTTTAGACTTGGACTTTTAGACTGGTTAGACCCTTACCCATGCGAAAGTTGTACGAATAGTAGCCTTTTGACCCATGTACCCCACCAAAAAGTCTTGAACTCTAGTCTATGATGGACTGACAAAGTTCTTTGTTCCTTGACCCATCAGTGTCTTCACTGTTGAACTTTAATCCGTAAAAGTGATCGTATCCTCCAGTCTTCTGTGACACTTCTTTTTATTTGAGTCGCATAACCTCATAATCATTCACTCTGACTCGTCTACACCCGATAAAATTCATTCTTAGCCTGATAGATCATTTTCTTGTAAGCTTTTGATGATTTGCCTTATCGTGAAAGTAATTTTGTGGATCTTTTCTATACCTTTGAAAATCCCATCCTGGGGAGTAGGTTTGGATGTTGAATTGAAATACGTTAGGCCGACGTAACTTCAGGGCAAGTATCTAGTTGGCTACCCATCACTTTGCATTGATTTCTTGAGATCTATGAATTTATCGTCCTTCTTGAATCCCATTCGTGTTTCCTTGTAAACCCATATATATCCTTGTTTCACCTTAGAATCATGTTCTATAGACCAGTAGTAATATTCGTTTAAGTATAGAATTTTGCGAGAAACGTTAGACTACGGCACACTTTTAGAACGTTCGAACCACAAAGCAGATTTATCCCTTGCATTATAGTTTAGGGCATCTTTCGGTAGCCGCACGTAACAAGTCTTGAAAGTCAATCTATTTTCGAAGTCGACTTACGACCTACCACGAGTTAGGGAGCAAAATAAGACGGCATTCTACGATACTCTATGAGCTTCATCAACAGAAATCCCAGTGGATAGAACTAGCCTACCTATGACCTAGAAGCTAGTAACCTCAGTTTAACCTCTGACCGATGACAGGATACAAAATCAGATAACTACAACCAACAAAGCCTCTTTGTGACGTTTATTCACCCTATGGCGGTTAATTACATGAGAAACGACCCCGTCTTTGAGGAAACACTCAACCCTTGTGCATCAACCGGTCAAAGTCAAATGCTAGAAGTCAAAAGGAATGCTACAACCCTTAGAAAATGGAAGCGGACTTCATCACCAGATGACCGAGATTACCTTAAGAACCCGACGACATCTTTATTATAGTAGACTACCTCACCAAGACCTCTCGCTTTCTACTAGATAGACCTCCCTACGCGTTGAAGACCTTAAGCCGAAAGCATTTCTGCAAGATTGTACGCCTACGTGAGTTATCAACCTCTATTGCATCTGACCGAGAACCATGTCTCACCCTCACATTGACGGACAATCCAAATGCACCATTCAGACCGTTGAAGATATGCTGAGAGCTTACGTAATGGAACTTTTCAAAAGAAGTTGGGAGAAACACTTACCGCTCGTCAAGTTTTCCTACAACGCTCGCTGTCAAGCCAGTATTGGTATGCCACCGTACGAAACGCTCTACAGAAGACTGTACAAATCAATCGTATGTTAGGAAGAAACCAGGGAGACCAGCTTGCTAGGTCTGGACATCGTACTCAAGACGACCAAAAAGGTCAAGTTAGTTCGACAATGCCTTGGCACCACACAGAGCTGACCGAAGAGTTATGCTGACTAACGCCGAAAACCCCTAGAACTCAAAGTAGAAAACCATGTATTTCTCAAGATTCGGCCACGCCGAGGAAATTTTTTCGATTTGAAAAGAAAGGAAAGATGTCACCTAGATATAGTGGTTCGTTCGAAATCCTAGCCGGAGTTTGGAACAATTGCCTATCGTTTAGCTCTGCCACCTCAGCTTGTAGATGTTCACAACGTATTCCACGTCTCGATGTTGCAAAAGTAGGAACAGACCCGACCCACACCCTTAATTGGGATGAGCTCCACATCGACGAAGTCGCGACCTTCGAATAAGTAGCGGTGAAGATTAACCTTTTTATGAGAATTTTTTATTTTTAATTTAATATTTTATGATAATTACTTATTTTAGGATGTTTGGAGGTTCTTCGGGTGTTAGGGTTTTATCTTTTGAGTTTTGGACCTTTTTAGGGTTTTCGGATCAAATTAGGGTTTTGAATCGAGTTAGGATTTCGAATCTTTTTAGTGACCTATGATCTTGTGGGTTAACCATCACTAATACTAGGGTTTTGAACTGGGTCATTACACCTCCACCAATAGCACCACCATCCAAGGCACCACCCCATTAGCTTCCCATCATGCCTGAACGTCCTAAGCCTCCACCACCCGAAACACTACCATGCTCTCCGACATGATCGCCCATGCCACCACTAACCACCATCATGTACAGGAGAGCAATGAATAAAAAGGTATACTTTACCAAATCCAGTGAGAAAACTGAGAGAGAGTCAAGAGGAAGTCAAAGGAAAGATAGAAGGAGATTCAAGAGAGAAAGAGCGAGTTTTTTGGTTTGCAATAATAAAGTTTTCGAAAAGCCTCGAATCTGTTAAATTGACTGTAACCTCACGTCCGCGAGGTCCGACTGCTTAAAATGTCATAGCCATTGCATCCGAGGCATGATCGCGACCATTTTTTGTAACGGTCGTAACATCTATAGCCTGGCGGTCGTAATGTTGTTGCTGACCACCTTTGTGGCTTTGACCCATGCACTCCCCATACTTCAAAAGAGCTTTTGTTTCGTCCTCCTCAGCCAAAATTCAAAATATTTTCATGTTTCAAAATTAAAGAAAGGTAAACCTTCCTCAATTTCTTTTCATGATTTAAAACTGGTTCTTAGTAACCCGGTCGTACTTGTGACCTTAAACTGACCATTATTAGTAACCTGGCCCTCTTTATGATCATAAACTGACTCATTGGTTCTTTTCATTATCTAAAATTGATTCTTAGTAATTTTGTCCTCCTCGAGGCCTTAAACCTAGTCTCAGTTCTCCTCTGACCTTAAATTGATTCCCTAGTTCTTTTCATGACCTAAAATTGATTCCTAGTAACCTAGTCCTTCTCAATATCTTAAATTGACTCCCCAGTTCTTTTATGAACTAAAACTGATTCTCTGTAACTCGGTCCTTCTCAAGACCTTAAACTAGTTTTTTTCAATACCTTAAACTGATTTCTCGATCCTTTTCATGATCTAACACTAATTCTCCGTAACCTGGTCCTCCTTAGGACCTTAAATTGACTCCCCAGTCCTATTTAGGACCTAAAGTGATTTTTGATCTTCCTCGGTCCATACTGTGACCCTATTTTTTTATTCTTAGTAGTATTCATCATTAACGTATTTGTTTGCATCATGAAGTTATCTTACATGCATCATGATCTATTTATCTATATCATATGATTGCCCCATGAATTACATTTCAGTCTGATCCCTTGCAAAGCTTGCAAATGGGTATGTGGCAGCTCGATAGATATTCGAGTACGACCATACTTTTTTTTTGTATATTTTTGTTAGCCTAAGATCTACGGCTTAGTTAAAAGGGATTGTCTCTCGAACTTTAACAATCACATGCATCATGAATTGCTGCAAGTGCTGTCAAAGTGGGACAATTGTAGACACCCCAATTTGACCAAGCCTTATCATAGGCATCCCCGCAAGTGTTCTTCGATGATGAAGAAATGTGCAACAACACTAAATGATGACTTTGAGTGACTACAAAATCAAAAACTCGACTCAATACCCTAAAGCAACTCATGCCTTAATAAACATCACGACCACAACCTTTAAACCTCATAGACATTTCTGTGCTTTGATCTTACAACCGGACGTTACCTTTGATTCTAGCAGCCATTATGGTTCTTTGAACCTACAAACGGCTATAACCTTTGATCTTTACGGTTGTGGCCGTACTTCAATCCTACAAACGACCATGACCTTTGAATCTCACGACTGTGATGATTAGTAATTATTCTTGGCAGCCGTAATGTTCAATATTTACGGTAATGCCCTTCTCATATAACCTTCGATTCTTGACTCATTGCAGCGTTTCATAGGACGTCGTCAGTGTCTTTGGGCCTATAAATAATGCACTTTTTGTCCTTTTTAGAAAGGAGGAGAACTTTGAATATAGTATTGTTAGTATGCCAAAACAAAAACCCAGCTTCAATTCTGTTGATATACTCTCGATAAATCATTCCCTATACACATTTTGACCAATCCTGAGACCATCTTCTTCTTTCAAGTTGAGTTTGAGGTATTGTCGTCACATGGAGGATCCCCAACGTATTGCCACCTATTCGGCCTAACGTTGTAGATTGAGGATACACTTGATGGTAGGCATTCGTTTCAGGTACCCGTAGGCCTCTATAACATTTCTAAATCCTATTCTTCTTCCCCTCAAGATCGTTACGACTAAGATTCCCTATTTTAATTGTTATTTTGTTATTTTATTATTATTATTATTATTATTATTATTATTAGTAGTAGTAGTAGTAGTAGTAGTAGTAGTAGTAGTCAAAATGTTCATCTCGTAATTCAAATCCCATCTCAAAAGGTTCGAATCTATGCTGTAGTAAAAAATAGCATGTTAGAAATACTAAGTTGATTTTGTGATAGCATATTCTCTGTATATCAAACACAATTACACATTAAAAACTGTAAAAATCATTCTATATACCTTGGACATAACGGTCGAAACCTCTAGTTGCTATGGCCGCGAGCTTGTTTTACTCTTTTGTGACGGCTGCAACATTTAATTGTCACGGCTGAGATTTTTTGTTCTAATTTTATGGCAGCTACGACCTCTGTTTGTCACGACCGTGTCTTTTCTATCAGTCTAATAGCCAAAATCATGCATTGGATGTCATTTTCTTTCTGTTAGCCAAGAAATGAAATATGTTAGATATAATAAATAATTCAGCATGAATCTTAGTTTTTTGTTCTTTTTAAAAGCATGTTAGGTAAGATTGTTTTGATTTTCTTGCTTATTTTTGTATGGACTGTTTTTAACCTCTTTTATGTATTTGTTATTTTTGAAAAATTTAAAACAAGAATCGAATGCGATTAAGTAGATACCAACCTACGATTGGAAAAAAGGGGTGCCTAACACCTTCCCATTTCTTATCTTAGCTCTCAGAACCTTTTTCAATGGTAACGCAGATCAGTGGCTCACTTTTTGTTTTCTTAGTTTTTTTTAAATCAAGTGGCAACTCCATTTTTTATGTGTTTGGATATGTTGGTATTTTTAAAAAAGAAAATTATTTTTTTCAAAAAAAAAGAAAGCAAATATCCAAACACGATTGTCCTTTCTTATTTTTAAAAGAAAAAGGTAGAAAATGAGAGAGACATGCTCCCTGTTTTTAATAACCCCACACTTACCACCTTGAAGGACTTCTTGCCTAAAGAGTACTTCAATGATGAGCTAGTCAAGACGGCTTATATGGTTTTACCTAGGGAAGAAGTAAAAAGTGACCAAAGTTCTAATTTCAATCTCGAGTTTCAATGTCTAATCTCTTTGAAGCTCGAGCACCTTACACTTTAGTCTTTTATAGATTTTGAGAATTTCTAAACAAAAAGAGGAAGGAACAACCCCCCAGTTCCAACTATGAAGTTCAGTCTTTTCTCGATTTCAAAGAATAAGTGTAAAATCGAAGAAAGAAAGGAAAGAACTAAAGGCAGAGAAAGTCACGACTAATTTAACTAAAGAATATGAAGAGTCAAAGCTTAGTTCCTTTTTGTATGAAGTGTGTCATGTAAGTTGAAACTAGTATTGATGATGTGCTTAAAGCCAAAAGGCGTTCCATTATATGAAGACTACATGAAGAATGAAGTAATGGAGGAAAGCAACTGTGTCCAATGTTAAAGGTAACAGTTTTGACAAACTCTTTGACACAAGTCTAAAATGTCTTTTAAACAAACAAAAAAACTTATTGACATGAGTCTAAACTATCTTTTAAAAAAGCACTCATTGACACGAGTCTAAACTATCTTATAAGAAAATGCTCCTTGACACGATTCTAAACTATCTATAAATAAAGTATTTTATTGAATAATGTTTTGACTTGGTCCTTTTCAATAGTACGTTGATAACTTTAAATTTATCCTAAGCTTAATCAGTTAAGAAAAAAAAAACACAGCAATAAAAGCAACAAGTTCGAGATGATGAGATGTGGCGTCAAGTTTTCACCATTGATTGACGACGAGATGTTATGTTAAGTCTCGATTGGAAAATGGCTTGGACAAAAGAATTCTTCTACATATATAGCAAGTGTAGTCTAAGGAATTGCCTCTTCAAAGGCTGCCCACTCGCTCAACAATCCTCCCAAAACCAGATTTCTATTCCATACCCTAAGCCGAGGTAGCAGTTGTTCTTGAAACCTTCATATAGCAACCCCTCCGGGGACCCCTCTTTTAGTATATCCTTCCATACGGCAGACTCCTTTAGAATTTTCTTCTTAACTAGGAACCAATCCAATTGGTGTCCTTGATATTTGTTACAAATAACCTTTCTCCACAACCTGCTCTTCTCTCTCCCAAACCTCCACCACCATTTCAGCAAATGAGCAGCATTCTTCGCACGTATGTCTGTCAGACCTAAGCCTTTAGATTCTTTGCTCTCATTTATTCTCTCCCATCCTACCAAATGAGTCTTTCTTTGGGATTCCTCATCACCCCAGAGGAACCTCTTCTAGATTTTCTCTATCTAGGATATCACCCCTCTAGGCATCCTATACAAGGATAGGTAATAAATTGGGAGATTGGATAGAGTTGCTTTGATAACAGCCCTAGACAAGTACTTCCTCTTTTAAGGGACTAACCACTTCTTATATTTGTCAATTAGGGGGTCCCAATTCCTAGCAAGTCTAAGATTATTACTCACAGGGAGACCATGGTACTTCATGGATAAGCTACCCACCATACATCTGAGAAGGGCTATAAGAGAGTTTAGGGTAGTATCAGGGACACCAATTCCATAGAAAAAACTTTTTGAGAAATTAACTTTCAATCCAGAAGCTAGCTCAAATCCTCTAAGAACCCTTTTGATGTTGTTCACCTCTTGGGCCTTTGGTTTACAGAAGATGATGGTGTCATCTACAAATTGCAGTTGACTCAGCCTTAAGCTTTGGCTCCCAACTTTAGTGCCACTCAACCCTCCCAATTTGGAAACCTTTTCTGGCATAGCATTCAAACCTTTCACTACTAGGTTCAAATAACTCACTGATCAGATTGCTCTAAGAGAGAAATATCTACAGGTTTACATAAATGAAGCCCCATAGTAGATTTTTTTCCCACAAACAAAGCTAAAGAAATATTAAATTTTCATGTGAATTTGTTACTTTTTGATAATCATTTCAAAGTGAATTTATTTTTTTCTCTTTTTATTTTTGCAATTTCAAAGTAGCCCCAACAAGGGGCAGCCCCATAAATCCCAATTCAGATAAATCACTAGTAAAACACAATAAAATTGAAGTGAATTCGAATAAATAAAATTTTTCCATAAAACATTTTCAGGGTCATGATCCCCACCATTCCCACAAGCTTCCATGAGTACGACCTCCAAGTGCTTTCCATTAGCTTTTGTCACCTGCTCATATGATTTTGCAAGTAAAGTTTATAGTGATGATGATGACGAGAATGATGGTGATAGTGATGGCTCCTTTTGTACAATACCTCTATTTTTTTTGACAAGTAGCATTTTGTAGTTGCGGGGTACTTTACTCTTTTTAACTTGTGTTCTTGTCCAACAAGGTAACTCTTTTTTGTGCTATCTTTGTTTTTTTCAAACCAGGGATCGAGGAGTATTGCAAAAGCACCTTAAAAACAATATGAAGGTCTATGTAGTTTTGTGTATACCATCACTGGTGAAGTTTGAGATCACATCTCATTGTTGGTAAAGGCTTAGAAAAATAATGTGAGGGTCTCTACACTTTTGTGCATATATACGATTAGTAGTGAAATTTTGGGTTACAACTCGTCGACAGCAAAGACTTGAAAAATGATGTGAGGGTTTCTGGACTTCTGTGTATGCCATCATCGATGAAGCTTCAACTCACATCTCATCATAAGCGAAGACTTAGAAAATAACGATGTGAGTGTCTCTACACTTTTGCGAATACTGTCACTGGTGAAGCCTAATGCCGCATCCATCCTTTAGTAATGACTTAGAAAACAGCATAGACCTCGCTTCGCATCTTTTCATCTTGTCTAGCAAGATAAAGGAGTATTGCAGAAGCACCCTAAAAATGATGTAATTGTCTACGCAATTTTGTGCATATCGTCACTGGTGAAGTCTCGGGTAACATCTCATCATCGGTAAAGACTAAGAAAATAATGAGATGGTCTCTGCACTTTTGTGCATACAGTCACTGGTGAACGTTGGGTCACAACCCATCGTTGGCAAAGACTTGAAAAAGGATGTGGGGGTTTCTAGACTTTTATGCATTCCGTCACTGGTGAAGCTTCGTATGATATCTTATCACCAGCAAAGACGTAGAAAAAATGATATGAGAGCCTCTACACTTTTGTGAATACCATCACTGGTCAAGCCTTATGCCGCATCTATCCATCAGCAATGACTTAGAAAACAATGTGGACCTCACATCTCATCTCTTCACTAGTAGTGACTTAGAAAAATGCACGAGCCTCTCATCACATCATTATTGGTGATGACTTAAAAATATCACGAGTCTCGCATCACATCGTTATTGGAAAAATAATAAATAAATCCTAAATTAGATTTCTTTGTGCATTTTTGACATCTAATTCAAGCTAACTATGTTTTTTTACGTAGGAACCAAAGAGCAACATGTAAGCAATTCTGATACGATGAGAGGGAGTGCGCATTTATGCATGTCATCGTTAATGAAGCCTCATGTCACATCTTGTCACTTGGTGAGAATGGAAGGCACTTCTGTCAATTGTGTTCATGACGAAGAATTGATAACGCATCTCACCATTGATCAAGGCGTGGAGGTAATGGGGCAACCGTTACACTTTTATCTATGTTGTCTAAGGAATCTGCTGCCATTACCTTGGCATATGTTATTTAGGAGGGACCTATTTGCATGGGAAAAAAGTAGTCTTGAGCAACTCGAGATTATGTTAAACCTCATCTAGCCTCGTTTGGATAGAAGTGATATGCTAAGATGGAACGGTGAGGGCAGTGGTTGCTTCTTTATCATATCCTTTTGTCAAGGCTTAGAGCTTAAGATGGGTAAATCTAAATCTTACCTTAGTGAGGTGTGGGTAAAGCTCGTCCCTCCTAAAGTTCAGCTATTCACTTGGATGGCTCTGATCAACAGAATCGCCTCTAAGGAGTTGCTTGCCAAATGGATGATCCTTCCCATCAACAGCCCTCTGTCCTGTGCCTTGTGTAGGGTTAGGATTGAATCCTCCTCCAATCTATTGATAGAGTGTTTTTGGGCTTGGAGGGTGTGGTCTACCATTGTATGTTGGTGGGGACTTAACGAGGTGTTTTCTGGCAATCTTGGAAGTCTTTTGGCATAGTGGAAGTGTCGGGATTTGAGCACCAATTTTCGAACAAGAATGGAAGCAAAAACATACACACGTGAAAAAAAAATCACGCAACGATATACGTAGTTCGGCACAACCTGCCTACGTCCATGGATGAGAGAAATAATCAATTATAATCGTAAAGTATACAATTTTGAGATAAAAAACACCCCAAAAGCTAACACCCATAACCCTAATCTTAAAACAAATTCTGTTTTCCTGCTCAAAAGTTACTCTCGTGCCCTCGGTATTTTTTCATCTCTCCCTACATCTCTATCCCCTTTTGATTCAACCCTCTTCGCTAATGACTAGAGTTTTAAGTCCTATTTATAGGTAAACCCTAAAATCCTATTCCCATATAATTACAAAGCCCTACACATATTAGACTCTTTGTGGATTCATGACTCCAGCCCAGCCTAAATACATGTAAATAAAATACTAATTATATGGGTCCACAGAATACAAGATATATACCCAACAAAACACGGGAGTAACCTTTGAGCAGAAAAACAGAGTTTGTTTCAAGACTCGGGTTATGGGTATTAGGTTTTGGTCAGGATTGCACACTCTACAGTTATAGTTGATTATTTCTCTCACCTGTGGACGTAAACAGATTGTGCTGAATCACGCATATCGTTGCGTGAATTTTCTTTCGCGTGTACATGTTTTTGCTTTCGTTCATATTCGGGAATTTGTGCTCAAATCCCAACAAGTGGTATTAAAGCCAACGATGGACGATTCGAAGCCGTGGTGGGTGTTTAGAGCAAAGTTTGATTTTTTGATTTCGTATCGTACAAAATAGAAATTTTTTAAATTGCACAAAGAAAAAAAAGGAGTTGCAGAATCTGGGATTTGAGAAGCCGACAGCGCTGTTAACAGTCTCGACGTAGCAAAATTTGTTCACACTATGTTGATATAGTTGATCAATGTACTCATCTTGATTTTCTCGTTTATATGGTGACGGTGTTGTTTTTCTGATAAGCAAAGATTTATTTTTCCTAAAAAAAGTAGTAGGTTTTTGGAACGGGATTATTGGTTTGGGTAGGATTTGTTTCTTGCACGAAAATTAATAACATTTTGAGAACAAGCACTGGTTCCCATATTTAGTTTTGAAAATCAATAAAGGATATTCTGAACGTATTCACTTTTGGGACATTTGATTGAAGGGGTTTAATCTAGTGTCGTTATAAGCTTCTAGTGTGGTTATAAACTTGAAATCGATGGCTCAAACTTATTTTGTTATATCGGCTCGTATATATAACAAAATAATAAAAGAATAATGCATTCTTTAAGATTTTTTCGCGCTGCGAATTCATCGGTACGGTCAGATTTTTTGATTTCTGCACTGTTTAATTGGATTGGATAAATCAGTATAGATTAAGATTGATCGGGTGTAATCGGGTACAATATTGAGCGATCGGGTACAGTCATAGTAGATTTGGGCTGCATGGGACAAGGATTACACATATCTGGTATTGCGACGTGTTCATATTGTGGGAAATTGTTAGACACAAAGTTAATGGCTTTAAAAAGTTTATGTTTCGTGATTAAACCTTTTAATGGCTATGACAACTTTACCTTATGGCAACAAAGGGTGAAGAAAATATTGATGCGCGAAGGACTAATGAAAGTTCTCATGAAGAATTCAAAAAAATCAAAAATGATGAAGTTTGTCGAGTGGGAAGAGATGCGGGACTTGGCGAATAGTACGATTGAGTTGTATCTTGGTAATTGTATTCTTCGAAAAGTCATCAACGAAAGCGATTTGATGGAACTCTGGGCTAAGTTGGAGAGCAGTACAAGTTCAAGACTTTGACGACTCGGCTGTCTTTAAAGAAACAGTTATATGCACTTTAGATGACAGAAGAAGCATAGTTTATAGAACATTTGGACGAGTTCAATAGGATACTGATAGAATTGGATTCTATCGGTGCAAAAATTAAGGACGAGGATAAAGAAATTCTCCTGTTGATTTTCTTACCTTCATTATATGAACATCTGAGGACTACACTGATATTTGAAAAAGATGCATTTGGTTTAGATGAGGTTGTTGCTTCTCTCATATCTCATGAGATGTTGAAGAAGTGGGAGAATGAGAGATTACAGGGAGAGGGCATCATGATTGCATCAGACAACGGAAGAATATGGTTTGTTTCAGGGCTCGGGTTATGGGTGTTGGGTTTTGGGGTGTTTTTGATTTCGAAATTGTATACTCTACAGTTATAATTGATTATTTATTGCACCTTTAACTGTAGGCAGGTTGTGCTGAATAACGCAAATTATTGTATAATTTTTTTCTTTGGTGTGTGTATAGATGTGTTTCCGTTTATATTCGGGGATTGGAATTCAAATCCCAACAAGGGGGTGTTTTTGATATCAGGATTGTACATTCTATGGTTATAGTGGATTATCTCTCACCTGTGGACGCATGCCAATGTGGGCCGAACCATGTAAATCCTTGGTATTGATTATTTTCTGTTTTTTGTGTATGATTTTTTTTTCCATTTGCATTGGGAGATTAGTATTCAAAGCTCAACAAGTGATATCAGGGGATAGAAGGTGGTGGGCTAATCAAGCAAATCTGGGTTAATGTAGCCTATGCTTCCATTTTGGGTAATCTGGGTGGCTAGGAACAAGAAGGTGTTCCTTTAGGAGTAAGTGGAGTGGTGCTCAACTACTGAGGGGGCCAAAGTAAAAGCATGCCTTGTGGTCTAAAGCTAATCTTGATCCCTCGGCCTTCTCTGTCCATGATCTCCTGAATAATATTGAAGCAGTGAAGTGCCTGAAGTTAAAGGAAGTAAAGAGAACCCAGGGTTTGGTGTAGGGGCCTGTAGGTGTGAGTTTTCTTGCTTTTGTTTCCCTTGTAGTTCTTGCTTTTGTTCTTGTAGTAGGCTGCTGGCATGCTTGCTGTGCTTATCCTTCATCTCCAATCGTGTCTGGATTGTAGCTTTCTAGGGTTTTCACTTCCCTTCCTTGTGTAAGGTGGGTGAAACTATTCTTGCTTTGGTGATGAATACAGTTCTCCATTTCTCTGATTAAAAAAGGTATGGAAGTGGCATAATGAGTGAAAAAGGATTGAACAATAAGAAAACCACAAAAGAAAACAAGTCAAAGATGTTTCTTTCTTAAGAAAAAAAACGAAAAAAATTGGAAGAAGGAAAATCTTTGTCTTGATTCCCCGACCAAAAAGCAGATTCCATGATATGAATCACCAAAAAGAGAAATGGTAGTGGTGAACACGTTCTATTTCAAATTAAAAAACAAAAAAACTTTCAAGAATTGCTTGGATTTCCTATCACAGAAATGCAACGCCAATCCATGCTTTGTGACTTCAAGAATTCATATACATGTTAAAAAAAGCTACTTATAGGGAAAAAAAATGTGGCTTGCGTGTTTTCATTTCCAAACACATTTCTAATACAAATGAGACCAGTCTACCAAGGGATTTTAAGTTTCGCCTTTGACGCTTGCAAGCAAGCATTCTCTTTTAAGTCTTGAAGTGAGAGCAATTTGTAAATACTAAAATTTTAAAACGATTTGGACCAAACCCATTTCAAGAGGTAGGTTATACCTCAAAAAAAAAAAAAAAAAACAGAAGATTAATCCATTTTGTTGGTCTAATCACATAGGCCCTTCAGTGACACGTATTAAAATTAAATTCAAATTATGATTGATTTTCTCTCTCTAAAAAGAATGATTATTTCCTATTATTTCCTCTCATATAGGAAATTAAATCAAATAAAAAGTTCAAATTAAGAGAATTTTCAAATTTAACATCATTTTTTGAGCCTATAAATAGAGGCCTTTACTCATAGAGAAAGGAACTTTGGCTAAGAAAATCCTCAAGCATTCTCTCAAGGTTTCCTATTTGAAGCTATATTTAAAGTTCTTTTCAAAATTTTCATAGAGGATCAACAAACACATCAACAACGTGTCCATTCATCTACAAGTTATCACATCAAGCACATTTTACGAGTCAAATCTCACAAAGTCATCACTTCTAATCTTTTTTATGATGAACCATTAAAGCCCTCGATCAAAGCTTATTCATTCAATTTTCTCGGTTTGAAGATTTAATGAAATTTTCAACCGGTTCAATTCGACAATAAGCTAAAGAAGTCGTTGAATTATAACACTTTTAGATACTAAATAACAAGTTCACCATTTCCGGTGTAAATTACAAAAAAAATGTACCTTAATAGCAAGTATTATTTTGGGCATATTTTCGTGTTCTTCATTGCCGAACTCAAAATTTGTGTAACAATAGGTTTCAAGTATTAAAAAAATTCAATAATGCTATAAGATTTGTTTTATTCATATTTTGTGTAAGCAAATATATATCGATATTATTTATTATGTCTTAGTTTAGTGTAAATTATTTTTCCCTTGTGCTCTAGTTGGACTAGGATAATTCATGTCCATAATTTGTATCAAACTTATTAGGCAAAAAAAATTATACATATTGACCTTCTTTTATTTAATAGGCAAAAAACAAAAATAAACCCAATTAATTTGTATCAAACTTCACATTTGCTAAAGTAAATAACAGGTGATAAGCCAAAAATAAATAATAATTCTTAGGTGGGCCATGGACTCCCAACACATTATGGTGCCCTTTGAAGATCTTCTTTCATGATATGCTAGATATGAGTGTACAAATTGTCAATTTGTTTTAATTCGTCAACCCAATTTAAATTGTGAGGTTTATATGAGTGAGTGGGTTGAATGAGTTGAGGGAAATAAAAAATAAGAAGAGTAAGTTTATTGTGGGTTATATTTTTTTAATCTGCATTAATACAATTCAATCCGTCTATAGTATATATATTAGTTATCATATTTTTATATACAACAAATTTCAACATCATATACATATTTACATTTATATAATTTTTGTAGAAAACAAATTAAAACATTTATAATTTTAATTACTGCTTTATGTTGTGGATATTTTTTTTCAATAAGTATACAATATAAATATTATTATTAAAAATATTTAATTATATAATTTTTTTTTTAAAAAAAATGTAATAGATTCTTTTATGAAATAAATTTTTAAAAAATAATATCAAAACTTTAAAACTTTTCAGCCTACTAAACTGCTTAACTAGTTTAAATGGCCAAAAAATATTACTCAGACCCATTAATTTGATGATCAATGAATTGTGGCAATTAATTAAAATAATGATCTCTTATAAAAATAAATTAATTTAAAATAAAATCTCAACCCACATACACCCCTAATTGCAATTATTTTTCCCAAATTTATTGCTCGGTTACTCATAGGCCATAAGGTGAATGGACTCTGCGTGTCAACCACGATTAAGTCATGGGAAAATTATGAGGTCCACACAAAGTATTCGATAACTATTTAGGAGTTAAGAAATTACCCCTTCAGCTAACTTAATACTCCTTATGGGGGACTATCCTAAATCAATTGGGGCGGATTAGTTAGTCTTAAGGCTATTTTGATCATTTTTGTACATGAAAAAATTTAATTTTATTAAAATTATGTCAAATTAAACAACGTATTATTTGTCTGTAAGTTATTCAACTCTTAACTAAACATCATTTGGTACAAAAAACATTACACTAATAATTCAAGTACTGATATTTCACACACTAATAATCCAAATACACTAATTATCCTATAAAAATAGTTCTTCAATCAAACAAACTTTAAGTGAATAACTCTTATTTCTCACTTACTCAATAAATGTAGGTTAATATACTTAACGCAAAATATTTTTCGCTATTAAATGGAAGTACTACGTATGCAATAACACATGATACTCTTGGTTACTAAATAATTACTCGTAAAGAAAACATTATTAGGTACTCTCAGAGTACCATATAATATTACTTATGTATAATACTCTCGATAAAAATATATGATGTGTATTAAGTGGGTTATTATTGTCTTCTACTTACTAAAAAAAAAAAACTAATATTTTTTATGCAAAATATTTTTATTCCATAATTAAATTAAAAGAATCACATAAATAATAACACATAATGGCTGAAAACTATCAAATAATTGCTGTAACTGAAGACCCACATCAACAAATTTGCTAATTATGGCATCCACATTCTCTGATAAACAGCTCCAAGTGCATCAGAGCTCTGTCTGTCCACGTCAGATACCATACCACAATAACACAGTTTGGGCTAAATTCCTTTAATTCTGTTTTTTTTTTGTTTTTTATTAATTTAATTTAATTTTTTTATTTAAAATTTTTTATTTTTTCGAACCGCCTCGATGAGATGAATCGAAAAAGTAAAAAATTTTGACCAAAAAATAAAAGATCACTTAAGACAAAAAATAAGCAACATGGAATTTGACTTATTTTGGCTTATTTAATTTCATCTTTTCAAAACTTTTTTTACATTTGAATTATAACTTTTTATTTTTTCAGTTCATCTCGATGAGAGGAGTCAAAAAATATAAAAATTTGACTTAACGATGACAAAATTTACTAAAGACAAAAAAATAAAATATATAAAATAAGTAAATAAGTAATTATTCCAAATGGGGCCAATGTTGGCCCATAATGCAGTTGTACATGCATGTAGAGCTTATTAGCAATTCAAATTTCTTTATTTTATTTTATAATTTTTAAAATTTTTTCACTACAAAGTTGAAAAGAAAAATAAGTTAGGTAAACAGCAGTTAACACCTTTAGTCGCCACCTTCAATAATCACTTTCTAAATATTTATGCGCCAAACATATTTTTATTTTTATTTTTTTATTAAAATAAACAAAAACCTATTTTTTATTTATTATGAACAAAAAACAAAAAAATATAAATGTTACCAAACAGGGCTCTAGTAAATCACTCTTCACATTATAAATCTTAAAATACGAAAAATTGGTGAACAGTCCAATTTATAGGTTTTTTACTGTTTTTCATCCAGTATAAGATTTTTTAACGAGTAAGATTTATCCTCATAAAAGTTTTAATGCGCAAGATCTTTTTGTGATAAAAATATTCCAAAATAGATAAGTTTATTCGTGTATTTTTAAAATATATATAAAGAATACAAATAAATTTATCCGTATTTTATTAAAAGTACGTGTAAAGAACACAGATAAATTTATCTATCTTATTAAAAGCACGTATAATGAACATAGAAAAATTTATATGTGCCTTTTCAAAACATATATAAAGAACACAGATAAATTTATCTATTTGCATTATCTGCGTTGATATGCAAACAGATAAATTTATCTGTTTGTAGAGTATTTTTGGGAGAAATCACGCAATTGAACTTTACGCGTTAAAATTTTTGTTGATGAATCTTGTGCGTTAAAATTTATTTTTTAGACTTTTGGCTGAAATTTCCTCTTAAATAAAGCATTTGTATTTAAAAAGAAAGAAAGACTTAGACATATTAAAATATACTAGTCACTATGCACATGCATAGCATGTGCAAAATGCATTTTTTAATAATCAAATTAGTTATTAAAAGTTATTGATTATTTTGACATATTTTTAAATTTGAAGGGCATTATGGGAATGTAAACATTCACACAGTTTGGGTGCTCTCTCTTTATAAAATAGCATAGATGAATAGAGATGACAATTTAGCACTTTCATAACCGCATTGGGTGCAGAAGTAGAAAGTTAAAAAAATAATTTTTTTTAAAATTTCACTACCAGAAAATTATCTTTTGCGTCGGTTCTTTGCCGTCGCAAAAAAACTGTTTGTGTTGGCATTCGACAGAAAAGGGTCATCAAGTGTCTGCATCCCAAACACTTTTTAGCGACGAAAATGCGTCGCAAATAAATTTTAGCGACGGAAATTCGTGGCAAAAAAGTTTTTAGCGACGGTGGTATTGCTGATGCAAAAAAGCGTGAAAAAATATATCTTTTACTATGGCAACTATGCTGTCTTAAGGACATTAATGACGTACCTTGCCGTCACAAAATTCAATCTTTTTGTTACTACTATTGCGGTGGCTAATATAATTATACTTTTAGTGACAGAAATATTGCCGACGCACAATAATATTTCTAAAAATAATTTATATTTACCAATTATTCACATCCACAAATCCACAAAAACATATTTATTTATTACTATAACAAAAGAGTCATTTATTTCATTTCCTATATCACTATTATCCGTTCATTCACATTTATTCTTGTAGCAAAACATGCATTCATTGCTTGTAACAAAAGATTCATACTATTTATTCACACCTAAAAGTTTTGAAAATATACATTTAATTAATACAAATGTATTAGCAAGTACACAAAGATAAATAAGAGTATAATAAATGAACTAAAAATCGCAAACTTAATTCTACTATATTTATAAGAACATTAATCCTTCAGTTCAACCGTTCTGCTAACACCTAAAAAATAATTAAAATTAATTTGAATTATAATAATTATATAAGCGTAAAATAGACATATACATATACATATATATATATATATATATATATATATATATATACAAGAACCAGTAACGGGTTTGGCCAATTCAGTTCGAATTGTAATTATTTTATAATTTATGTAGTTAATAGCATTTCCATAAGACTAATTTTCATTCACTACGATTATTATCTTTTTTGTTTTAACAAAATGCTAGCTGTAAGATAGATAATGCAAACTTGCAAATTCTATCAAATTCAATGTATTTTAAGTTTAGAACTTGAGGATAATTAAAATGACGATCGAGAATTTGAAAAGTTTCCTTCCCCAGATCATGCATGAGATACTCTATTCTATTGATTGTCTCATTGACAAGATTGATTTCAAAATTCCTTTTAATCTTGTTGATCCAGTTTTTTCCATCAATTTAGCGAAAGGAATTTTTGCTGCGGTCCAATTGGAAATGCAATTTTTTCTTCAAATGCTTATAAAAAGCCTAATTAATTACAAAAAAAAATGCAAAATCTCACCTTTCATAAATGAGAGCGATGAGGCAGGCCGGTGATGAAGTAGCATGATTGGGAGATGCATCTTGCAATTTATCACTCCATCTAGAGTTTTTTACAGAAAAAAATAACAACATGGATCCCTATTGGAGCATAGATTATGAAAAACGGTTTGGCCTTTTGAGATCACAAAAATCTTTTGAGTCTGATTTGCACGTATAGATTAAATGAAATATGAACAAAAAATAAACTACAATAATCACACACAAGATAGATGATTTTTACGTAAAAAATATCAATAGGGTAAAAACCACAAGACTTATCCAAATTCGAGAAACAAGTACTATAAACAGTATTTGTTACAAGAAAAACCTTTACAATACCCAGTTGAATCCTCAACTTATTACTGCCAGTCTTTTGCCCAAATCTTCGTTCACCAAATCCGTGCTTGCTTGTCGTCGGAATCTTCCGAGGGACTTCTTCACATGAGAATCCTCTCAAGTATCGGATGAGTTGTTGATCTTGATGACTGAACGATCATCTTTGATGCTTCAGAGTTGCATAAGTTCGTTTAGTTCTACAGTTTTCTCAATTAACTCTCTAAGCTCTCAGCCTCACAAAATAGCCTCAAAGCCTAATGAAAATAAGGTTGCCTAAAAGCTAATATACCCCAAAAGGCTGCCAACCCTAACTGAAACATAAAGATTGCCCGAGATAGACCGCTCGAGCGATCATGCCTAAATTACGAGAAAAACTAAATTTTGTCACAAAATGAATATGTGTTAGTGACGAAATTGATATTTTATCGCTAA
>JAULJZ010205163.1:0-19203 GCA_032270985.1 Heliamphora pulchella
CTTAAAGGAATTTCGTCCCCGAAATTCAACTCAAGGTCAAAACAACAAACCATTGATCGCAATCGACACAAGCATACGAGATGGTTAGCCAAATCATTCCTAAGATATAGTCAAACAAGGTCAGGCATCCTAAATAATGGCTAACTATCTCAAAAACACAGGATCTACAACTCACCCCAACCTCACATCGCCACCAGCCACCGCCTCAACACAGCACATCACCCACGAAATCCATCACCAACTCCCAAACAAATGCAATAAAGGAACTGGTCCAAAACCTGCAGACTTAGAAAGTACCTCTACTCGCTGAAGGCATATCTGCATCAGCCGGCACAACCGGTGCCCTGAAAAAACCAGGAGCTATGAGGGAATACGCTCGGGGTATTGCCGTTTTGCCCTGTCCACCATAACTCAGCGCTATCGGCTGCCGCACCTACTGGACTGATGTACTCCCACCTCCCATCTGGGAAGTCTGAACCGTAGGATACTGTTGTCGCTCCTGCACATACGAACCCTCTGGTGTGCCCACTGTACTTGGCGCACTCTCTCTCTAGGGACAGTTCCTCCGAATATGTCTTGTCTGACCACATCCAAAACAAGTAGGCGGCCCTCTGCACTGTGACTATTCCAGCATGGGACTTTGAGACTGCCTCAACCGTGAATCCAGGTACTACCTCAGCTGTGAACAATCTAATACACGATACCCCGACTATCCACATCGGTAACATCTGACCTCCCTCTTCTCTGGCCTCCCCGACGAAGCCACTGATGGTGCTGGTGTAGAGAACTGCTGTGGTCCAAATGGACGAAAGCTCAGACCAGAGGACCTCTGCCTCTTGTTGAAATGCCCACCTGTCTACGCCTCTGTCCCACCCTAAGGTATCCTGGCCTCCCTAGAAGTTCGAATCTTAGTCATAGTGTTCTCCACCCTCGCTGCTGCCTCCACCAGCTCTGTGAATACACGAAGTCCCATCGCAACCACAACTTCCTGATCGCTGGCCTTAAGCCCCACTCAAACCTCATAGATCGCAGCTCGTCTGTGCTCACCAACTCTAGTGTATATTGGGACAAGCACGTAAACCTGGCCTCATACTGCATAACATCCATGGCCCCCTGGGTAAGAGTGTAGAACTCCTCCCAATAAAAATCCCTCTTTGAAGCCGAAAAGTATTTCTCCAGAAACACTCATGTAAAGGCTGTCCATGTGACTCCCACAATAGTCCTGGGATACTTTCACCATGCATGAGCAGCACCCCTCACCTGAAAAGTAGCAATGGAAACCCGCACTCATCCTTCTCAATCTGCAATGTGTCCAGGATCCGAGTCACCAACTCCAGCTACTCCCGTAAAGGTAGGCAGATCCATGCGCCTGAACTCCCGCATCGCTACTGTAGTCCTCGCCTCAGGCACTTCCTCTCTCTCTCTCTCTAACAATCTCACCTCTACCCAGTTGCTAGATAGAACCCGCCAGCACAAGCAACAACTCATTCGCATCCATCGGTCATAGGGGAGCATTTGCATCCCCAGTATCAAAGATAGGAACATCCCATTGGCCAACACCACGGCCACGGTCTCGACCACGGGCTCGCCCTCGTCTCACAAACATCGCGTCTATATAAAAAAAATAGGACATGAGATGCAGCACATAACGTAAACCACATAAGCATGCTAACACATAAGTACATAGGTTCATGCTAAATAAAACCCCACATACCGAGGAGAACTAACAAGAATGACACGTCAATTTGCATAATCTACTCAGATTCCCTACTAGAAATCACGTCAGCTAAACGCGTTTCTAACTTGGCTCCCAAGTTTGTTAATCCAAACGCTCAAAAGCAGGACTATCACTCCTAAGATTCAACCCCCATGCTCACATATACACATCGTTCACATATCTAACATGCTGACACGTTCATGCTATCAAAGCGTCTAAATACATGCAATCAAGCATACGCAATCAATCTCACACGGTGATGCAACCTCTTTCCACGGCTCTTAGGTATTCGAACCCAGAGCTCTGATACCAATCTATCACGCCCCAAACTTTGGGTTACGTGAAACACCCATAAACAACCATCCTGAGAACACACTTTCAATATAAAACATACATGCATTTTTTTATAATCGTCAAACGGCATGTAATACGCGATTCTAACACCGAAAAAACATTTTACAACACACATATAACAAAAGAACAAAAGGAAGACTACAACGCTTCCACCTCTCCGGCACCTCTAGATCAACCTGCGTGTTCAGTACCAGAAGAAAATTAAATCCCACACCGTGAGCTAAAACTCAGCAGAAACTAGATAGGCATGCAGTATAAGCTAAACATGCTAAAAAAATGAGGTGCAGTTTTAGACTCTCTTTCAAGCCTTTAAAATAATTTTCACATACAAATGGGAAAACGAGGATATAAACCATCTTTTGACTCACTCACAGGAGCCCTGGAAATAGTTGAAAAAGGTTTCTAGATCGCGAGTCACACGACTCTTAAAAACAATTTGAAACTGGTTTTATCCGTCCCAAAATGCAGTTCATGCAATCCATGTAACTTCTCGGACTTCCACCGAAGGACCACAACCCTCAACTATGCGACACACATAACTCGTGCAACATACATAATGCACGCAACTCGTGCAACACACACATCTTCACGGACTTTCACCGTAGGACCATCATCCGCCCTCATCAGATATCTTCACGGACTTTCACCGTAGGACTTTTACCGTAGGACAATTATCCGCTCTCATCACATATTTTCATGGACTTTCACCATAGGACCATTATCCGCCCTAACTAGCCTCGTTGACCAGAGCCAACAGATATCTTCACGAACTTTTATCGTAGGACCATTATCTGCCCCTCATAGGCATATCTTTGCGGACTTTCACCGTGGGACTAATATTCGCCCCACATACGCATAACAGATACAAATCGACGTATCAACATGCATCCCTATACATGGCTAAACCACAGGATAGAACCGCATCAAAACATGCATACTAAACCATGGTTTAAATGCATAAAACCACGTACTATCACTACGCTACAAAAATCACATCACATGTTACACACGCAACTCATACAATACCTGCAACTCATGCAACATGTATCACATGCATCCGTTCCTCATATTCCACATAACCATGCTTATAAAATTTTTGAGTTTTAAAACATGCAACTACGGTACACGTAACGATACCAAAACTATGTAATCCACTTACATAATCCATGGATAATAAATCACAGTTATAAATGCATAAAACCAGCTATAAGCGCACAGCCATATAACCTCAAATCGTGACATCACCCGCCACAAAACCCGACATCCACTCACAGGGACAATCGGTAACCCACACAACCAAGCCTAACTGGAAGGCTACACCAAACCCCTCAAACCACGAGGTCATTAACACCACCTTTTCTCCAAAGGTGCCACGGGTCATAACACGTCCCATAACCAACGGTGTGCAAGCACCACGCACATAACCGTGCCCCAACAACCCGCATCTAACCATGCATGCCACCCCCAAGGACGACACCTATACACAACACCCGGGATCACAACACGATACTCGAACCCACCGTACAATCAACTGAAAACTCCAAAAAGAAATCAATAGTGTTTCGGCGACTAATCCCATATATCAATCAACCAAGGACCATTGGAACCCTTTTGGAAAAACAAAACCCAACCATAAAACCACCAACACACAGCCCAAAACTTCAGTCGATTGCACCCAACCCCCAGTTGACTGAAAAACACACTAGAAAAGCCCCAAAAATGCCAAACACACAGTTCAGTTGACTGACCCCATGGGTTCAATCGACTGAACCCAAGAAACTATGATCCAGTCAACTGACCCCACGGTCCAGTCGACTGAACTCATGTGAAAACTAGTTCTGAGCTACGAGTTTCAACCTTCAAACCCAGATTCGAAGCCTCCAAACACCCATCCGACACCCTCGGACATACACACGCCCATGCCTTACACCAAGACCCCAAAAGAAACACTCGACACCCGATTTCATCCACCAAAATAGCCAAAAAATGGATTTTAGCCCAAAAATTCAACTTGAAACAAACTCAAATCTACAGCAATCTAACTGTTAAAAATACACATGATTACACATAGCATTCTTATACAGCAGTAGGGTCTAGAATCCTACCTCGGTAAGTTAAAAATTCGATGCCTCAAACCATGTGCAAAACTGAGGCTCGCCAGAATAAAATTCTGTCTAGATAAACGTGTAGGCCACCGTGCCAATAGCAGGAATCCGCTATCTAATCGTCAGAAACTGAGCTCCGGGCCCCCGAGAACTTAGAGAGAAGGCAAAGAGAAAAAAAGAAACTTACTGGAGAAATTTTGAAAATATCTAATTCAAGATATTTATAACCTCCAAAATATCATTTTTTTAAAATTTTTTCAAAATTTACGCCGCAACACCCCATGGTCCCCGAGAACCTGCCCACATGTATATGTAACCCCGATCATGCATCAAAAGCATATAAAAACATGCTATCACATAAATACAAAACGCGCGTCAAAAAATCCAAAAAAAAAAAACGGATCAGGATCTCACACAACTTTTTTTACAAATTATAATTTATAAACTATTAGTTTAATCAATTCTAAACACCCACTATAAAATAAGAAAATCTTTATGTGTACAAGACTAAATCATATAATTTTTACAAAAAAGTATTCCTAGTTATCAATATGCACGTGAGACTTTTAAATATGCATAATTTATAAAGGTCTTTGTAGTATTAGTGACAAAACAAATGAAAAGGGTGATAAGATTACGAATGGCAATGGAACAAGATATGTACGAACATGTACGAATTTGTAATTTCTCATTATCACATCCTGTTTTATCGGGAAGAGTTCAGGCAAAAAAGAAATTTATAAAAAGGGGAGGAATGTAATGTGAGATATGTATATCTCATAGATAACTAATAAATTATAAAGATAACAATACAAATGAAAATTAGAGACAATATATGGTAAAAGACATATAGCGATGGATAAAGTATTAGAATAAAAATGGGAAAAAATAAAAAATAGAGTTACAAATGGGAGACAAATATATTATTCTTATATTTTAGTTTCATTATAATTTTAAAAATAAAATTATATATATGCACATTTATATATAAAAAACATTTAATTTCTATAATTGTGGATGGAGTAGGATAAATACAAATGAGAGAAATAAATATCGTTATCATTTTGCTTGTTATCAAAAAAAAAAACTACAAATAACAAGAACCGAGTATGTCTACTGTTGGGCCAATAAACAATAATGCGTTATTAATTTTCATGAGGCTCATTTTGATATCCACTTTGATAATTCGAATTGTTTAATTTGTAATTAATTTGTAGATTTTAGTGTGTAGATTATTCATATTAAACTCTACACATTAGAATCTACCAAATGAATAATTTGAATCAAGTGAGACCCGGAATGAACCCTATGGAAACCAACAACACAGCATTGTTGGTTTGTTCGATAGCGAAAAGCCCAACCCCAATAAGAAAATGGGAGCATAAAACACAAGGACAAGACAAGAGAAAATTGTCATTTGTTGAACAAAAAAGCTGTTGTTTTTTAGCTAAAGAAACGAAATTATAGCTTTGCATCTTTTCAATGACCTTTTATCCTCCTCTTGTGCTGTTTTCTTGCTCAATAGCAAGAAGCTAGACCCAATAACAAACTAGGAGCATACAACACGAGGACGAGACCTGAGAGTTGTCATCCATTGCACAATCAGTTGTTTTGTTTAAGCAAATTAACAAATCAAAAGTGAATCCAAAGCTTTCATTGGTGTAACTGAAGGGGGTATGGAATAAAATGGGATCCGGGCGTGATCTATGATTCGGGTTTGGAACCCGAATCACTGGCCCGAGTATCATCAATAAGAGAGGAGATCGGCCTATGAAGGGGAATCAGCCCCAGTCGGAACAGTTACGGCTCAGTTACCAACGCGCATTTAATGCGGTATGATTGAGGGGAGTACATGTATTAAATGCGACGCGGTCTGACATGATAGGCATTAAATGCGATTGACCTATGCTCCCCACGCGCCAGGGAAGTTCGGTCCCACACGCTAGGAGAGATCGGCCCGAAGGGCCACTGAGGTGGGGAAAGTAAGGCGATGTGACGGTTGGCAAACCGTCACTGTCGCTAACTCTGTGGCGATTCCAGGGGAGGACAGAGTGGCAGGAGGACGTGTTAGTCAGGTGTAAGTACATGTCAGATGAATTCT
Organism: Heliamphora pulchella; assembly: GCA_032270985.1. Classification (NCBI taxonomy): domain Eukaryota; kingdom Viridiplantae; phylum Streptophyta; class Magnoliopsida; order Ericales; family Sarraceniaceae; genus Heliamphora; species Heliamphora pulchella. The sequence continues at coordinate 6,278 of JAULJZ010205163.1, forward strand.
CATGATTATGAAGAGAGAGAAAAAGGGGTGTCCTCCCTATAAAAGAGAGGGGTGAACGCTAAAGAAAGGCAAGTGTTTTTTGAGCTTTAGTGAATTAACGGCCTTTTTTCCTTATTCTCTCTAACTTAAGCGTCGGATGGGAGCCCGGCAGTTCGCCGCCGGTTAGCTCACGTGTGTTTACCTGTGCAGTGGTTGATTTATTAGAAGCAGAATCGATCGGGCAAGATCCAACTCTTAAATAAAATTCAATTTACGGGATCTTCCCGTACATTTGGCGTCATTTGTGGGAATTTAGTTAATAATAGATTGTTAAACTGCTCATGGCAACCCCGTCAAAGACACCCATTCTCCTTGATGAGCACGCCTTGCCTGATGCTGACAGAAGGCGAAGGGTGCGAAGAAGAGAAGAGAAGAGGCCAGAAGATGGGGCAACTAGGGCTCTGGAGCTAGAGTTCACCAAAGAAGCAACGCTTCGCGCAATGGGAGAGGAAATAATGAGGCTTTGTGCCTCTTTGAAGAACCAGGAGCTGGCCCACCAGGAGCAACACGCACAGGTCCAGGTGGGAAGCTCGCGCACTGGGGAACACAAGCAGTCAAGAACTAAGGAAGGGATGAGAGTGAAGGAGATTGATCCTGAGTTAGGAAAGATACTCAGAGAGTTCACAAGGCAAAAGGAAGGTTCAAGTACCGAGGAGAGTAGTCACACTCCCAAGAGGTCACGATAGAAGAATCAGCTCCTGCGAAAGGATAAGCCGAGAAAGGAGGTTGGCTCGCGGTCAGCACGCGATACGACAGTGGAAATGGATGACGTATGGGAAGAGATAGTTACCACGCCATTCGCCCAGCACATAGATGAGGCGGAACCACCGAAAAGTTTTTCTATCCCCAGATTCAAGTCATACGACGGGCGTTGTGACTCAAATACCCACATCAGCCATTATAGGCAGATGATGACTTTGTGGAGCGGTAATGACGTGCTCATGTGTAAGGTCTTTCTGTCCAGCCTGGGCGAGGCTGGATTAAGATGGTTCGACCGGTTGCTGCCATGATCGATTACGAGCTGGAGGGATCTCTCGAACGGATTCGTGGTGCGCTTCGTCACAAATACAAAAGTCCCAAAAGAAATTGACTCCCTAATGGCACTCCAAAGGGGGAAAAAGGAATCCTTAAGGGATTACACAAGAAAGTATTGGGAAGTATATAACAATATTGAAAACTGCAACGAGGAGCTCGCCGTGGTGTCGTTTAAACACGGGCTTCAGCCCGGAGGCAAGTTGCGGGCCTCTCTAACAAAAAAGCCACCCCAAAATATCTCAGCACTGATGAGCCATGTGGAGCAATACATAAGGGTAGAGGAAGACATGGGGAAGGCAGAGGTGGAAGCAAAGCCGAAGGAGCAAAGGCGGAGCCCGGGTAGACCTAGGAAGGTTGGTCTGGGGCAAACGAGGGGAAGTCCACCGCAGCCAAGCAAGAGGCTGAGGGGAGAGTCGACGAGACCTCACATCTGGTTAGGGGCAAACTATGGAAGAAAGGAAGTCAACACCATATTCAAGGAATCGATTTATAAAATTCTACCATGAATCAGGGATATACCCTATTTCGTGTGGCCACCCAGGCTACCTGACTACGTCATACGGGCGGCAGAAGAAAATGGGGTACGGTGGAAGTGTTCTTATCATAGGAAAAAGAGTCACAAGATGGAGGACTGTCGCGCCTTCAAAAAGCACCTGAAAGACTTGGTCCAGCAAGGACATCTGAAGGAGTTCATAGAGAAGAGAGCAGATCAGCGAGCACTCACACCCACGAGGCGAGAAGAGAAATCCGCTAGACCCACCAGTCATGGGACCATCCACGTAATCTACGGAGTTGCAGAGCAAAAACAGACGATCTCCATGCGGGGGCAAATGCGCAGGCTCGGCCATATAGTTGAAGTGATGCAAGTACAGACAATCACATGGAAGCGGGTAAGGATGGAGGGAAGCGAGGGCATCACGTTCACAGACGAAGACGTTGAGTGGGTACAACATCCCCACAATCACGCCTTGGTTGTGTCCCTCAACATAGCTGGGTTCGACGTTAAGCGAGTGTTAATAGACCAGGGAAGCTCGGTCGAGGTAATGTACTATGCTCTCTACAAAAAACTCGATCTTCGCGCCCAAGACTTGATCCCATCACGGACCCCACTCGTGGGCTTCGATTCTTAACCAGTATGGCCTATGGGGAGGGCTATAATCCCAGTCAGGATAGGAGCGGTGGAGTCTCTAACTGAGTTCCTAGTAGTAGATGTTCCCTCTGCCTATAACGCTATCATGGGGCGGACGTGGTTGCATGAGCTGCGAGCAGTTCCCTCCACATACCATCAAATGCTGAAGTTTGCCACCAAGAGAGGAGTGAAGGTGGTTCACGGAGACCAAGCCGCCTCCAAAAACTGCTTTATAACAGCCTTGAAGGCAGAAGTCAAGGTAGAGAAAGTCAAAACGACCGAGGAGCCAGCTGTGATCGTCTTAGAAGATGTTGGAACAGAAGCCAAGGACAAAGTCGTCGAAGAGCTCGAATCAGTTTTGATCAATCTGAACGATCCCGAGAAGTACTTCTTGCTCGGTTCCACACTAGCCGAACAACCAAGGCGGGACTTATTCCGGCTGTTGAAGGGTAACGTCGAGGCATTCACGTGGACCCCCTACGAAATGCCAGGAATAGATCCAGCCTACATTTGCCATTCCTTGAACGTTAGCTCGGCTTCGAAACCGATCAGACAAAAGGGACACCGTTCGGCACCTCACCATAGCGAGGCTGTAAGGGAGGAGGTAGGAAAGCTACTGGAGGCTGGGGTGGATTTCACAAACCTCAACAAAGCATGCCCGAATGATAGTTTCACAAACCTCAATAAAGCATGCCCGAATGATAGTTTGTGAAATGCGTGGATTTCACAAACCTCAATAAAGCATGCCCGAAGGATAGTTTGCCCCTCCCCAAGAATGATCAGCTCGTCGACGCCATGGCGGGTCACCAACGTATGAGTTTCTCGGACGCGTACAGTGGGTACCATCAGATCGCAATGTTAGGCCGAGATCTGGAAAAGACGTCGTTCATAACTCCGCGCGGGACCTATTGCTATAAAGTAATGCCGTTCGGCCTAAAAAATGCCGGAGCAACCTTCCAACGAATGGTAACCAAGATGTTCACCGCAGTGGTCGGAAAGACTATGGAAGCCTATGTCGACGACATGGTGTTGATATCAAGGAGAGAAGAAGACCATCTTGCCGACCTCCAAAAAGTGTTTGATATTCTGAAAGCCCATCGCCTCGGCCTCAATGCGGCTAAGTGCGCATTCGGTGTCGGCTCAAGGAAATTCCTTGGTTTTTTGGTTACAAACTGGGGAATTGAAGCCAATCCAGACCAAATCAAGGCCATCTTAGAGGTAAGAACGCCGTGCACAGTGAAAGACGTACAAAGACTGACAGAGATGACAGCGGCCCTGAACAGGTTCATAAGTCGATCCCCAGACAAGTGCTGTGCATTTTTTCTTACCATGAAGAAGGGAGAGCGGTTCCGTTGGACAGAGGATTGCGAACAGGCCCTCAGGGCTTAAAGGCATACCTGTCGTCTCCGCCTTTGCTCTCAACACCAAAGGATGGGGAAACGTTGTTCCTCTACCTAGCGGTCTCCTCACATGCCGTTAGCGCTGTTCTTGTTAGAGAGGAAGAGAAGCAGCAAAGGCCGGTTTATTATGTTGGACATACTCTCACCAGAGCCAAAATAAGGTACTTACCGTTGGAAAAGTTGGCGTACGCATTGGTTATAGCATCGTACAAGCTGCAGCACTACTTCCAGGTGCACCCCATCATTGTGATCACGAAGTATCCTTTGAAAGCCGTGTTTGCAAAGGCAGACTTGACAGGATGGATGACGAAATGGGCCATCGAACTGGGGGAGCACGACATTAGCTTCAAATCGAGGACAGCCGTCAAGGCCCAGGTATTGGCTGACTTTGTTGTCGAATTCTCTTAGACCACCCCAGGAATGGAAGATGGAGGGGTAGACGAACTGGCTGTTCTGCAGAGCTCACATGGAGTGTGGAGGCTCCATGTAGACGGGGTATCAAACAACAGCGGTGTGGGGATAGGAATGGTCCTTACGTCTCCAGATGGCGCTGTCTTGGAGCAAGCCTTACGGTTAGAATTTCACACGTCAAACAACGAGGCAGAATATAAGGCATTATTGGCGGGCATGGAAGCTGCCACCAAACTCGGTATAGCCGACCTCGAGGTCTTCAGTGACTCCCAGTTGGTAGTGAACCAGTTGAAGGGGAAGTACGAGGCCAGGGATGACCGTATGACGAAGTATCTCGACAAAGACAAGGCGGCGATGAGCCGATTTATGACATGTAAAGTTGAGCGAGTGAGCCAAGCAATCAACAGCCACGCAGATGCGTTGGCCAGGCTCGGCTCGGCGGTCTCAGCCACGGCAGAAAGGGTCGTGGTGGTAAAACTTGTTTCGAAACTAAGCATAGATGCCGCTTAGAACCCATAAGAAATCCTACCGACCGAGCAAATTCCCTCTTGGATGGATCCCATTATCTCGTTCCTAAGGAGTGGGGCCATGCCCTCAGAAAAGAAGGAGGCGCATAAAGGCAGGCTTAAAGCTGCCAGATTTTGGTTAAGCAGAACCGAGAAGATGTACCGTCGTTGCTACACGGGGCCGTACCTCTTGTGCGTACACCCCAGTTTGGTAGAGAATCTCCTATAAGAGATTCACGACGGAATTTGTGGGAGCCACATGGGAAGACGATCTCTGGCGCATCGGGCTATCACCTAGGGGTATTGGTGGTCGTACATGTAGAAGGACGCTCAACAGTACGTAAGGAAGTGTGAGAAGTGTCAACTCTTTTCTCCTCTCATCCACCAGCACTCGGGGAAGCTAAAGCCCCTTACCAGCCCATGGTCGTTCGTATAATGGGGGTCAGATATTGTCGGACCATTCCCCAGAGCAGTGGAAAACATAAAATTCATGGTGGTTGCAACGGACTACTTCACCAAGTGGATTGAAGCCGAGCCTCTCGCTAATATTCAGGAGATTGATATGAAAAGGTTCGTATGGAGGAACATTGTAATTCGATTCGGGATTCCCCGCGCGCTTATTTCTGACAACGGCACTCAATTCGACGGGCGGTTGTTCCGACAATTTTGTGCCGACCTCAAAATAGAGTTCCACAACTCCACCCAGGCATATCCACAGTGCAACGGACAGGCGAAAGCCTCGAACAAAACCATCTTGGCCAGACTGAAAAAGAGGCTAGAAAAGGCAAATAGAAGGTGGGCGGAGGAATTACCCCATGTCTTATGGGCTTATCGTACTACACCTCGGCGCTCCACCGGAGAAACTCCATACTCGATGGCATATGGCACCGAGGCAGTGATACCTCTCGAGGTAGGACTCCCAACATTGAGGTCAGACGACTTTGATCTCAGGCGGAACGAGGAGCTGCTTTCGAAAGACCTGGATCTGGTAGAAAAGCGTAGAGAGGAAGCACTTCTAAGAATCAGTTCATACCAGCAGGAGATGAGCAGGGAACACAACAAGAAATTTAGGTCCAGGGAATTCGTCCTAGGAGACCTGGTTCTGAGGAAGGTTGTGGGAAATACAAAAGTTCTGGGGGAAGGAAAACTGGGACCGAACTGGGAGGGACCGTACGTAGTCAAGGCGATTGCAGGGGCTGGAATGTATTATCCCGAAGGAGTAGATGGAAAGGATATACCTAGGTCGTGGAATTCGGCCAACTTAAGGGTTTTTTTACCATTGAACTTGTACCCCACTTCCTATTTTGAGAACATAAATGAAGAAAAGAGCTTTCTATGACTTTATTTTACTTTCATGTCCAACTCTCAAGGTTTCTAACAACCCCTCACAGAAAAGGAGGCTAGTTCGGCCGAGGATCGAATATCCTCTCAAGAGTTGTCCAACTCTCAGGGTTTCTAACAACCCCTCGCAGAAAAGGAGGCCAGTTCGGTCGAGGATCGAATATCCTCTCAAGAGTTGTCAACTCTCAGGGTTTCTAACAACCCATCGCAGAAAAGGAGGCCAGTTCGGCCGAGGATCGAATATCCTCTCAAGAGTTATCCAACTCTCAGGGTTTGTAACAACCCTTCGCAGAAAAGGAGGCGAGTTCGGCCGAGGATCGAGTATCTTGTCAAGAGTTGTCCAACTCTCAGGGTTTCTAACAACCCCTCGCAGAAAAAGAGGCTAGTTCGGTCGAGGATCGAATATCATGTCAAGAGTTGTCCAACTCTCAGGGTTTCTAACAACCCCTCGCAGAAAAGGAGGCGAGTTCGGCCGAGGATCGAATGTCCTATCAAGAGTTGTCTAACTCTCAGGGTTTCTAACAACCCAACGCAGAAAAGGAGGCCAGTTCGGCCGAGGATCGAATATCCTCTCAAGAGTTGTCCAACTCTCAGGGTTTCTAACAACCTGTCGCAGAAGAGGCTAGTTCGGCCGAGGATCGAATATTCTCTCAGGAGTTGTCCAACTCAGGGTTTCCAACAACCCCTTGCAGAAAAGGAGGCCAGTTCGGCCAAGGATTGAATATCCACTCAGGAGTTGTCCAACTCAGGGTGTCTAAAACCCCTCGATAAAGGCCAGTTCGGCCTGAAGACAAAGCTCACCAAGAATCACATAAAGGGTTGCACGATAATATGAATAAAAAATGCATTAACTTGGCATTACATAAGAGTTCCACGAATACATGATAAGGAGTACGGCCTTACATAGAGCAAAATGGCCGAAACCCCAAACAAAAACAAGAAGAGAAGGAAAAGAAAGAAAGAAGTAAATACATTAAGCCTGGCCATCATCCACCGTCCCAGCTTGGTCCCTATCTCCCTCTTCGTTGCCGTCGTCTAGAATCTCCACCACCTCTTCTCCATCGAAGGTGTAACGGCTGGCAGCGGTGTCGTGCATATCTCCTAGACGGAAAGGGGGGAGCGAGGGAGCATCCTCATGATCGGTTGGCACGGTCTCGGCTACCTGCTCGTCGGCGGCTGCGGAGCCGTCGGCCCAGGTTGGGGGCTCGCTCCACAAAGGGGAGTCCAGTGGAACCCCCACCCTTTCCAACGCCTATTTGTTGCCGATTGCAAGCAGCTCAGCCCTTATACCGATCACTTCCTTAGCCAGGTGGGCTCCGTATTCGTCCCACCCCTGCTGCCAGGCCAAGTCCTCCTTCTCGGGCCTGGATGCTTCGAGATCGGCGGTAATTTTCTTCTGTACCTCGGCTTCGGCCTGGGCCGCCTCTAATTGAAGCCTGAGATCTGCTACGATTGCAGCGGCCTCTTCCTTTGACTTCTTGGCTTCTTCTTCGATGGCCTTTAACTTCGACTCTAACCCTTGACGGGCGGAGGCAGAGATGACCTGGTCGGCTTCCAGGTCCTTGACGCGCTGCCTGGCCTGGGTGAGGGCCTTGGCTACCCTCTTTGTCTCCAGAGACACCTTGGCGTTGCGGTCGTGAAGGACGGGACTTCGGCTTCCCTCTTGGCGAACACCTCGATAGCCGGAGTACTGTCTCCCTGCACGAGACGGCGGCGCTGAGTTGGCTGTTCAGTTGGGGGAGGAGATCCCAGTAGATCGGTGCCGCCGGTTGCAGGGGAAGAAGCAGGCATTGGTAGCGCTAGTTCGACAGGTATAGCTGGAGGGATCGCTGCGCTTGGTGGGAGCGGGGGCACCGATATCTTGATGGTAGGCATGGCGGACGTGCTGGGGACAGATCGGCCCAACATACCCGCTCTCAGATCAAAGGTTCTCTGGCTTGGCATCGTTTCTTCTGCAGTTTTAGGATGGGAAGGAGAAGTTGGTTGGGGCGGGGAAGCCGGCTCTCGTCTGGCCTCTCTGTGGCGAAGGATCCTCCTATAGCTCGGTACGTGATCCAAGAGGTCTGGGGCCGAACGGGTCTCTCTCATGTTGAGGCAGCGCTATACCTCGGCAAATCTGGCCTGCCTTTTCTTTTGCTTAGCGAGAGATGCAGCTGTAAGAGGGGAATGAAGGGAGATAAGCAACGGCAAGAAAAAACAAAGGGAAATGAAACAGCAAATGTGAGCGAGGGTCGAACCGACCTGGACTCCCAGGGACCCTTGGGATCGAGCGGCCAGTAAGTCCAACACGATTGGAAAGAAACTCGAAGTCCCCCCTATGAAGATGTAGTCGTCGCTGTGCTTGTCTGTGTCAGGGAGGTCATGAATCATCTGTTGGGCAACACTCCTTTGGCGGAGATAGTAGGTGCCGTCGTCGTAGGCTATGGTATAGCTGTGGAAGATCTCCGGGACGCCTAGATCTAATTCATACCGCCGATTGATCTCGGCCACTCCCATGACTATTCTAATAAAATTTATGGACACTTGGCGGGGAGTGAGACGGTATGTGGCCAACATTTCCCGCAAAAGGGGGTCGATAGGAAAACGCACCCTAGCCTCCACAATAGAGGCGATGGGGAAAGCCACTTCGTTCCCTATGGGAACAAAGTGAGAGCCAGAAAGGTTAGGGTCATCAGGGTCGCAGTAACGTAGTGTGACAGGCGAAGGAACGTGATATCTGGACCGAAAAGAGGCGAGTGCAGTGGGAGTATTCACCTCTTTCACAAATTTCGCTTTCCTCACCATGACAGGTTTACGGGGAGTATAAAAGAAAAGGGAATTAAAGGGAATGCAGGCAAAAGAAAAAAACACACACAAAACAACACTTATAAACTGCCAGAGAAGAAATTACTCGAGTTTGTCGAATAACAAGGACGAGAATCTAGGAGGATGCAGAAGTTTTTCTTTTCGATCACCGTCACAATCGCCGGGAGCAGAGGAAGAAGTTGAGTACGAGAGCAGGGAGGATAGTAGGTTCGCGACAAGAGGAAACTGGGGCTATCAGTCCAGTTTTATAAGTGCGACATATTCTCCCTTCATGCGCTCGAAGTGTCAAACGGTCGCCTTGGGGGAACGAAATGGCGCCCTTTCGCCTTGGAACTACGCGAGATGTCCCCATACATCCCACTCGGACGAAGACACGTGGAAAGGTACTAATGATGCCATTAAGTGTGAAAAATGGCGGCGGCGGCGCAATAAGTATGGTCAATCTGGGGTGGAGAGTCGAATCAACTTCCCTCAGGCTCAGCCAAAGGAAAGTTGAGGGGCAAATGAAGGGGATATGGAATAAAATGGGATTCGGGCGTGATCGATGATCCGGGACTGGAACCCGAATCACTGGGCCGAGTATCATCAATAAGAGAGGAGATCGGCCTATGAAGGGGGATCGGCCCCAGCCGGAACAACTATGGATCAGTTACCAATGCGCATTTAATGAGGTTTGATTGAGGGGAGTACATGTATTAAATGCGACGTGATCTGACATGACAGGCATTAAATGCGATTGACCTATGCACCCCATGCGCCAGGGAAGTTTGGTCCCACACGCTGGGGGAGATTGGCACGAAGGGCGGCTTAGGTGGGGAAAGTAAGGCAATGTGACGGTTGGCAAACCGTCACCGTCGCTAACTCTGTGGCGATGCCAGGGGAGGACAGAGTGGCAGGAGGACGTGTCAGTCAGGTGCAAGTACATGTCAGACGAATTCTCATGATTGTGAAGAGAGAGGAAAAAGGGTGTCCTCCCTATAAAAGAGGGGGGTGAACGCTAAAGAAAGGCAAGTGTTTTTTGAGCTTAAGTGAATTAACGGCCTTTTTTCCTTACTCTCTCTAACTTAAGCGTCGGAGGGGCACCCGGCAGTTCGCCGCTGGTTAGCTCACGTGTGTTTACCTGTGCAGTGGTTGATTTATTAGAAGCAGAATCGATCGGGCTGGATCCAACTCTTAAATAAAATTCAATTTACGGGACCTCCCCGTACAGTAACCAACTACGTGTCAAAGGCATTGAAAAATTCGAATCAAAAGAGAAGGTCAAAGCATGTAGTCTTGTGAAGAAGTTCTTTCACTTTTTGGTAAATTGTTGATTACATTTTGGTTGAATTCTATGAAGCACGCATTACTCATTAAAGCGGTTAGAAGTAAACTCTCAACTACCATCACTTCTGAAAAATGTTACGGGTTTGTCAAAATGCTGAGTTATATAAAAAACTTAATATTAGTTCTAAGCAACCCAAGAGGGGGGTGAATTGGGTCTTAAAAAATTAACAACAATTTTTAAATTTTTTTTAAAAATCTTTTAATATAGCAAATAATTATAGCAAAATAACTAAAGATAAAAGTAATGCAAATATTAAAGAGGTTAGGGATAGATAGAATGAACAAGACACCAAGAATTTTTATAGTGGTTCGGCTTCTTCCAAGGCTACGTCCACTACTCAAGTTTTTCCTTGAGAATTTTTACTATGTAGAATGCTTCACGAGCACAATCCAAGTCTTTACAATTTCAAGACTTCGCTTGAGCTATCAAATGTTTACGGGTACATTCAAAAGTCTATATCAGCTTCAAGATGATCTTATAAAAATAATTTTTTATTTTTCTCTAATCACTCTTGAGCTCTTTTTTGATGAGATTTACTCACTCACTTAAAGGATAAAGAATGACTCACCCTTGAATACAATAAATGAAGTGATTAAATGAGAAACACTCACTCTCTTTACAAAAATTAATTTACAATAAATGAAGAGGTAAAAAGAGATGAGGAACAAGAGCTAGAGTTCAACAATAAATGAGGTCATGAGAATTTTGAGTTTGATTCAAACAATAGAAGAGTGATTGTAAGTCTCTAGAGAGATTACATGCTGAGAAGTTACTCCTTATATAAGCTCTTGAGCATTCAAGACCGTTGGAGGTAGATGATGGCATTAAATGCTAAAATCCAATTGTTAAAATCTGTTGTGAATTTAAATCTGCGTTGCAGGTGTCGACAAAAGCCTTTGGTGTCTACAAAAATGTCTAGGACAGGGATCTTCAAGTGATTGGGTCGACACAAGTCTTCTGAGGTGTCGATACAAATTTTGCAATCTTCCTCACCAACACAACGGTGTCGACACAAATGAATTTTGGGTCGACTCACTTGAACTTCAGCATCCGGGATAGAACCATTTGTGTCGACTCAAATTTTTTTGGTGTCGACACTAAAATTCTACAAGAACCCTTGGTATATTTCTGTCACTCCTTTGGTTATTGGTGTCGACACCAAATTACTTCAGGTAGACTCGGAATATTTGTGTCGACTCATTTTTAATTTTGTGCCGACATCTAAAATCTATAGGTGGTCTCGGTTCTTTTGTGTCGACTCATTTGGTATTTGTGTCGACTCAAAATTTTGGATACCAAAAGTGAGAAACCACTTTTGTGTCGGCAAAAAATCAATTTGTGTCGACTCATTTTGAGTCCAGAGAGTTTCGGCTCTTTTGTGTTGACACAAAATTTATTTGTGTCAACACTAATTTTTAATATTTGAAAGCAACTTCATCAAACAATTAGGGTGTCAAAATATTTGTTCAAAGGTGTTGACACACTTGATATATTTCAAGTATTCTTTTCCTTTAAAGTGTTTGACTTAATTTTCAATTGGGGTTAATAAAAAGTATTTTTAAGAATACTTAAGTGTTTTAATCATTTTGAGAGATAAATCATTTCTTTTGGTTAAAGGAGTCAACTCTTTTCTTTAAGATGTGTTAACACTTTGTTTTTGAAAAATATAAATATTATACTTTTAAAACAATTTATTCTTAGAAAATAAATTTATAAAAATCATCAAAATTAATATAAAAAGCCGTAGGCTAACAATCTCTCATTTTTTAATGATTACAACCATTTAACATTTTTTAGAAAGCATTTGAAAAGATTTTCAATAAGAGTTCTCCCCTTATCAATTTGCCTTAAATAAGATATGCATTCATAATAGATAGGCATGCATTTAGCAGAGGAAAATACACTTTGAAATGATTTGTAATATTATCTTAAAAAAATTGTGCATCACAACAAATATGTGCAAAGTAATTTTCTAAAATTTAACATTCAATCATAGACATATGAACATGATTGGCCATACACATATACAAATATAAGCATTTATCCATAAGCATAAGAAAGTCTAAACATTCATCCAAGCCATTCAAACAACCCATTCAAACAAAAGGAAATGTATGTTAAATTTTACATTTTCTCCTTCAATAACAAGAAACTACTGAATGTTTGTCCTTCTTCTTCTTCACTTCTTCTCCCCTTCACTCATCTTACCTTCTCCCTTTTTGCAATTGGCCAAAAAGGTGGGATCATTGGTTGTCCGTGAAGCGTTTGAATTTCTTCTTTGCTTCAACCATTTCTTTGGTCGCAGAGGCCCGTTCCTTGGAAGATCGAGCTCTTTCGTCTTTGGCTTCAGCAGCGGCCATGGCTTTAAATCTGGCAGCCAAAGCAAGATCAACAAGCATTTTTTTCTTCTTTCGTCTCTTTTGCCGTGAATTGTTTGCTCCAAGCTTCGCAGAGCCATTGAAGGTGCTCTTCGACTTTTTGAGAATTGGCATGCACAGCAGTGACAATGCCTTGATCGTATTCCTTCCTAACTTGGTGCAGGATTGCCTTGTTGCAATTTACTATGGAGACAATGTTGTCATCCATAGTGTTAGCCCAAGAGCTTCTTAATATGATTTTGATGATTTTCATAATTTATTTTTTAAGAATAAATGTCTTTAAATGGATAATATTTTATATTTCCAAAATAATAGTGTTAACACATTTTGAACAATTAAAGTTGACGCCTTAGCCAAAAAGAAATGACTTTTACCTCAAAAGGTTCAAACACTTAAGAATTCTTTAATTAGAATTTTTTGTGTTGATCTTAATTGAAAATTAAGTTAAACACTCTTAAGGCAAAGTATATTTGAAGCCTATCAAGTGTGTCAACACCAATTAATCAAATGCTTTGACACCCTAACTATGTTTCAAGTTGATCTTCAGGTACCAAA
>JAULJZ010205180.1:0-19198 GCA_032270985.1 Heliamphora pulchella
TCCACTTCTAGTTAGGTGTTCCACGCCGTCTTCGGGATCCCATAACCTTGGCATCACATTATCAGTCTGTCTTACTTCGTTTACGTGCAGAGGGCTTTCGAACGTCTACAAATCATTTAAATCACTAATGGTTGCCCTTTCCCGTCTTTCCTTGTCATCTTCAATTGCCCATGTGTTATCGATTTCTTCCCAGATGTCCTCTTCACTAAAATTCACTTGCTGTTCACGAGCGGCCCAAAAATCAGTCCATTCGGTCCCATCAGATTCCAACACAACCCTGACTAGCCAATAGGATTGCATGTCGTCAACGTGTACTTCCTCCTCAAAAAGTTAGGGATGGGTGATTCCATCATGTACATGACTGAACCCAAAAGGTCGAGTCGGGTAATCTAATGGCCAGTCATCTACCTCGTTGCGCTCCTCTTCCTGTTGGAAGATTTAGATCATCGGTCGATACCATTCCCAGGCATTATCATTACATTCCTCCATTCTGTCTTGGCTACTTCTAAGCACCATGAACGAGCATACTGTTTGGTTCTCAGTTACTGAAACATGAGGGCGGGGTAGGTGTGTTGAGCTGATGTGCTGACTCGGGTCTTTCGATTCTCTTAAAGGCATGTAATTTACCCCAGCCAGCCTAGCATGATTAGGTAGTGGGTTAGAAGTAACATTCGGCTTTAGGGTAGCTGATGGAGGGGAGATCACTTTGTTGTCAATGAGATTCTGGTTCTCAGGACGAAACCTCATACATTTGTCAGTTAAATGCCCGTGGCCTTGGTGGAAGGCATAGTATTGGGAGGCATTGTACCTCGGAGGAAGTGGATCAGCAACAGACATGGGGTCCAATGGCTTGATGAGCCCCTTCTCGACGAGTCAATTCAGGGTGGTGGATAAAGAAATATTGAGGGGGGTGAAGACCCTCCTCGGCATTTGTTGCTGTTGGCCATTGTCTGACTGCTGAAGGTTGTTTGCTGGACGTGTGGAAGAGGAAGGATTTAAAAAGTTTATCTCGCCCGAGCGAGCAACGAGTTGATTTTGGTTGGTTACGGGAAAGGTCCTTTTTGGTGGTTTCTGATTCAGCTCGACTTTTTCAATGTCCCCAGACTGGATTGCATCCTCTATCTGAACCTCGGCGTCAAACAATTGCTCAAATATGGAAAGAGGCTGTGTGATCAAGTAGAGTTTCGGGGGAGGCTGAAGATTCTTCACTACGATCCTGACTTGTTCTTTTTCAGAGGGCCAGTTTGTCATTTTTGCAGCCTTACCCCTCAAGCGGGTCAGGAAATCAACAAAAGACCCCATGTTCTCCTGTCGGATCCTTTCGAGCTCTCGAGTAGTTACATCCAATTGGACATTGTAACTATATTGGCTGATAAAAACCGTTGTAATGTCTTTCCAAATTCTAGTTTTAGCTGCATCAAGGGTGAGGACCATTTCTGGGCTGCCCCAGAAAGAGATCGGTGAAAGAGCTAAGCTCTCAGCTGGTCATCAATTCCCATCGGCGACAGGATGCCGACATACATTCGAAGATGAATTTTGGGATCTTCGGTTCCATCAAATTTTTTTACGTCTGGCATTTTAAACTTTTTCGGTAATTTGGCATCTGGGAACAGGCAGAGCCCCCCTACATCGAGCATATATTCCTCAACTCCTTTGGCTTTTCTCAACACCCTTTCCATCCGGTAGATCTTTTCCACTAGCGCAGATTCCCTAGACTGGACAGTGTCTTCCTTTTCTACCACAATCGAGCAGGGTACCCGAGGTGGCACTGCGATTTGCGGTATCTCTGGTCCCTGGTTGTCATCCCAAAAGTCTTTGCCATTCTCATTCGTATTGTCTGACTGTCCATTAACACCGACCATACGGGCCTGAAATGCTTGTATCTGCGCCTGGCACTGATTTTAGGCCTGGGTCTGCTGCTCCACAGCCTGTTGTATCTCTGTAATAGTCCTCATAAGGGCTGTCGGATTAACTTCATTCTCTGCCATGTTGGTCAATTCAGATACTCTACAAAGTCTGCCCGATTCTGATTTTAACCAAACTCGTGTCAACTGTATTCTTTCCAGATCAATGGTATCCCACAGAAAAACCTGAACTACGTAAGCAAAATAATCAGTCTTAGGTATTTTCCAGAAGAATTCGAATAACAGACAGCAAATATCTCAAATGCTCAAAACAGCTGAAACTGAAATAATGCCCCTGGAGGGCTCATGCTAGCAGCATAACAACTGAACATCTGAATACCTAGAATGAGAACTGAGGGGATATATCTACCAAATTTTAGAGAAAAGATTTTATCTAGACGGACGGCGTTCTGGCAAGAAGATTATTCTAACTCTCAAGAGACTGGTTCGACCTTTGATTCTAAGGAAAAACCGGCGATACAATGGTAGAAAAACAAAACTTTCTCTCACAGGTCGAAAGAAAAGAATTTTGAAGAAAGAAAGCCTAGTTAAAAATGAGGTATAAAATTAGCGACCCAAGAAGAACCCAGAAGGGAGAGAAACTATCTTAAAGGTCCAACACGAAACTCAGGCATGACCCCGGGAAGAAGCCTAATACAACAACAGGGAAGAACTGGCAATCTGAGAAGAACCCAGAAAAGAGAGAGAGAGTATCCTAGAGGTGTTATACGAGACACGGGCATGACCCTGGGAAGAAGACTACGGCGTGAGAAACTGATCAGGATGAACGAAAAAACCCGGGTAAGAACCCAAAGGCGAAAAACTAATCTAATCAAAGGATATAGAAAATTCATGCCGAACCCAGGGAAAGAACTAGTCTAATCCTGAATAAACAATCCTAACAATATACAACCAAAACATATAATAAAGAAAAATACATAATCCTACTAGGGTTAGCAGCACCTAATTGGGGGGTTCTAAGCCCACTATATGCAAAAGGTCGGTTTTGATCAATTTGAATAGGGTACATTCTGAATAGAGCCGGGTATATACCTTAAATGCCTGGAGTGGTACAGGACATGATCAAACAGTACGCCTGAACTCTTTTACTGCACCTTTAATAGCGTACAGTTAGTAAGGGTTGCCCGTCTCCCCAACAATCCCCGAAACGGATTAATGTTCAGGGCATCAGGTCGACCGGGCAGGGGGTTTGAAGAACAATATATATGCATGCGAAAATGCAAATGAGAAATTTTATTAATAACTAATGATATTTTCAAGTCTAGCCCTCTTATTTAATTTTGTAAACTAATCCCCAGCAGAGTTACCAGAAAATACTGTGGCGTTGGGATTTGGGGTCATTTTGGAAAATATTTAAAAATAAGGAATTCAAAAAATGTTTAGAAAAATCTTTTAACACCTTGAAAATCAAATTTTGAAAATCCCTTTTTGTTGAAAATAGAGTCGCCACTTAGTTTTTGAAAAAAACTAAAAAAAAACGAAAATGGCTTACTGATCTTGAAAACTTTAACTAGAGAAAGAGGATTCGGGGGGCTAAGGAACGAATCGGGGAAGGTGTTAGCCACCCCGTTTGCCCAACCATAAGGTTAGCCTCTACTAATCATCATTAATTCTTTAGTAGAATTTTTCAAATGCATGTAAATAAAGAAAGTGGAGGCAAATGGAGAACAACCAAAATTAAGTATGAAAAATACATAATATATGTACATAACGCTCCAAAATAAATAAGTGTCAAAATAAAAATTCTAAATCATATGGCATGCAATTTTCTATCTAAAGGATATATGAAACACATACCTACTGCAATATTGTTTAAACAACCTAAACTAGCATGATTTGCTTAAAAAAATAAAAAAAATATGCTAAAGTTGCTAAAACGAGCTAAACATGGATTGTTAAAGAAGTTAAACTACACAATTTGAGACAGTAAACTAACATATAAAATATGTACATTATTTAATTATCTAAAAGATTTAGAAAGCATGTAAAAATCCTATATTACAAATTAAAATAATAAACCTAATAACAAACATTTTCTATTAACAAGCAAACATTCGAAATTTTGATTTAAAAAAGAAAGGAAATAAAATAAAATAAAAAGTTTACAAGAGAGTAATTAAACCAAAAATAAAATGTTAGAGAATATTTATTTAAACTAATACAAGAAAAACCTACTCATTTACACTTTATGCATTTTTAGAGAGACAAAAGAAAGTAAAAGGAAATCAAAAGAAAATTACACGTTAACGATAAAAGTTCGTTTTGGAAATCTTTTTATAATTTTTAGGTTTTAATGAACATGTAAAAATGTTATACAAGAAAGATTAAGCTTAATAAAGGAAGGTTTTTTTTTTAAATGTTAACAAGAAAATCTAATTATTCACATTTTATATTTTAAAAGAAAATAAAAAAAATAAAAAGAGAAGAAAACAAGTAACATGAATAATGGAGTTTTAACTATTAAAGAAATTTATAAAACTATTAAAAGAAAAATTAAATTAGTGCTAACAAAAGAACATTAAACTAATAATAAAAGAAAAAGAAATGTTAATATTAAGTGAAACATAAAATTGATATTACAAGAAGTAAGAAATAAAATGCTATAAGGAAATTTAAAGCTAAAAATAAAATTAAAAAAATTAGAAAAAAAAATTACACTAATATGAAAATAGAAGAAAAGATAATAAGAGATAGAAACTAAACATTAAAGTAAAAAGAAAATAGAATAATGGCACTAAGAAAAAATAATATTAAAAAAATTACATTAAGTTAAGAGCAAATAAATAAAGGTTACATTACAAAAATAAATAAATACTTAAAAAGTAAATTAAAATTAAGTTAGAAAAGCAATAAAGATAATGAATTAGAGTGTTAGTAAAATAAAACTAAGCTAACTAAAAGAAAAAAAAATAAAGTAAAATGTATTAACATAAAAGAAAGAAAATGAAAAGAAATGAAATATTAGAATTAAATGAGTGTAATATTGATAATTACAACCATTTTTATGTAAGTGCCTTAATTATAATAATTAACAATATCAACAAATTGTAATTGTTAGGAATGTTGGCACTATTTAATTATTTGATCAGGTTTTTATTCAAATAAGTAATAAATAAATAAGTGAGCTAAATTAAATGAAATACTAGAACATAAATAAAGCAATTGATAAGTAAAGCAAAAATGTAATAAAAAGAAACATGTGATTTGAAAAGAAAATGGAGTTAGAAGGATCGGGGATCCAAATAAAATACCTGAATTGCGTAGGAATCCTTAAGTAGTGGAATATGCCTCAGCGTGCCAATCCTCGAGCGGTGATCCAAGCGATGTAGGCTTTAATGTAGGTATTGGAGGTTCGGAACTCGGTATTTCGGCAGGACTTCGGCGTCGGGGCTCGGGGCTCGGGATCGCTCTATGTATCGGCAGAGTCTCTCTCCCTCAAAAATTCCTACTGAAAACGTACGCTGGGGTATGGTATTTATAGAATTCTTCAACCAATGAGGTGTTGCAACGTTTTAGGACACGTCAGGCAATTTGGAGTTGGCGGTCGCCACTATAAAAGATGGCGGTCAAAATATTTTTGAAAGGTTCCACAAAGTTCTATAGCGGTCGCCACAATGAAAGTTGGCGGTCTCCATGATGAAAGGTGGCGGTTGCCACTTTTGGCTAGGGTTTCTACAAAGTTCTATGGCGGTCGCCACAATGAGAGTTGGCAGTCGCCTTACTTGGGCAGCAAGTTTCGATGGTTCGATAAAATTTCATTGGTTTGAAGGTTCCTGGTTCAAATTCCGAGCTTGGATCACTTCCCGAGGATCGTACGGAGGCACTAATTCACATGTTTTCATCATCGGATTCGCCTAAGATTAGGCGGGGTCAAATTGGGGTGTCTACACCTCCGTGCTACCGTCCTGGGAAGAGGATTCGCGAGCACCTCCGCGAGGCCCACAGTGCGCCTTACTGCTCCCTCTCCACTAATGTCGTCTACTCCGGTCCCGCCGGTCTCTCCAACTCCTCTTGTTCAACCCATCGCGCCAGCAGCAGCAAACCTTCCCCGTTCTGCCATAAGACTGAGCTCATCTCTCCCACCTGAGGCGCGCCCAACTCAACGCCGTCGTCTAATCTGGGGTGACAGCCTTCCTGTTGCCGAGGGTGCTACCAATGTCAGGGGGCAGGCCAAGGCCGAGACCCCGGATCCATGGTTCCCTGAATTCAACGTTTAGGGACGCCTTATCAATGTGTCTGATAGCTTTAAGTCAGGCTCGGTGGCACAAAGCCTGGCCAGGAGCCTAACCCTTCAGCAAGATGTGGCCGACCACAGCGGGATCTCCCTGCCTACACTTTTCGACCGTGTATACTAGCTCGGTATAGGGGTAAGTAACTTGCTCGATCTTGACTTTATTACATCTAATTATTACTTTGTTGCTGACACGGTTTTTTAGCAACTTCAAGCTACCATGGTGCTACATGACCGCTATGCCGAGCTCTCCAGGGAAACCAAAAAACTCGCCAAAGCGCTCACTTTATCCTTTCAACAGGTGAAGGATCTGGAGACGGATCAGGCCCGAAATGCATCAGCTCTGCAGGGTTTGGAGGCTAGGCTAAAAACATCACAAGAGGAGGAGAAGAAAGCCAAGGACGCTGCCTCTGCGCTACTGGCCACAAATGCCGAACTCCGCGATCTGTTGGCAGCTGCACAAGCCGAGGCCGAGACTCAAAAGAAAATAGCGGCCGATATTGAGACAGCGAGGGCGAACCGCGATGACCAGCTCTGGCAACAGGGCTGGGATGAATGCCGGGCCCATCTCTCCAAGGAAGTGCTTAGCTTGAAGGCCGAGCTCCTTGCCATCGGCTATAAGCAAGCATTAGAGAGGGCTGGAGTACCTTTGGACTCCCCTCTATGGAGCGAGCCGTCCACTGATGCCGACGCCGCAACTGCCGCTGATGAACAGATCGCCAAAACACAAGCTACGGAGCATGATGCGCCACCGGAGCTACCATTGCCCCGCATTGGTGATCTTCAGGACACCGCTGCCAGCCGCCATGCCTTTGCTGGGGCGGAGGTCGTGGAGATCCCTGACTATGGTTGGGAGGAGCACAAATGAGCTGATCCGGTCGTGGAGGATGATAATCGTTCGTAAGCTGATGAAGATCCTGGCCTCCCTCATATGTACTTTTTATTGTTTTTCCATTCTCTTTTTTCTTCTTCTATGTTTTTTTTTTGAAGTGGTGGAGTTTCGACCCTTTCCTCCTGTAAGGCTGTGCTCCCTACATGTACTGTGCACCTATGAATCAATACTTCCTTAATTTCCCTGAATGAATGAACATCTTCTTTTTATGCATATATGCTTTCCTTGCTTCCCCTGCTTCCCCTGAATGCATATCTTTTTTTGTGACTCTGTACTTAATTTACTATACAACGCGAATATTCCGTCTTCAGGCCGAGATGGCCTTCAACTTTTGAGAGGACATCCCATCCTCAGGCCGAGATGACCTTCAGTCAGGGGTTTGTTTGTGAAACCCTGAGTTATTTAAACCCTTGTAAACATATTCTCTCTTCAGGCTAAAGTGTTCTTTCCAATTTGGGGTCATTAGAAACCCTGAGTTATGCATTCTTGAGAGGATATTCTATCCTCAGGCCGAGGTGGCCTTTCCAGCTTGGGGTTGTTAGAAACCTTAAGAGTTATTCCAACACTTGAGAGGATGTTCTATCCTCAGGCCGAGGTGGCCTTTCCAGCTTGGGGTTGTTAGAAACCTTGAGAGTTATTCCAACTCTTGAGAGGATGTTCTATCCTCAGGCCGAGGTGGCCTTTATAGCTTGGGGTTGTTAGAAACCCTGTCATACCATCGAGGTAGCAATATCAAAAAGCTAAAATAGAACTTTTCATTACATCTTGGATTTACAACATGCGAAAATGCAAAATCAAAAATGCGAGATAGACAGTGTTTAATGATAAAAAGCCCTCAGATTAGCCGAATTCCATGGCCGGGGTACCTCCTTCCCCTCTGCGTCTTCCAGATAGTAGGCTCCTTTACCTACAACCGCTCTCACCCTGTATGGCCATTCCTAGTTTGGTCCCAATTTCCCGTCTCCTGGTACTTTAGTGTTACCCATTACTTTCCTCAACACGAGGCCTCCAGAGAGGAACTCCCTCGGCTTTACCCTTTTGTTATAGTCCCACCCCATCTCCTGTTGATAGGACATGATCTTAAGTAGCACTGCCTCTCTCCTTTCTTCCACTAAATCTAACTCCTTGGCCAACAGTTCATTGTTTTGCTCGAGGTGAATATTGCCTGTCCTCATTGTAAGGAGGCCGACCTCTAGAGGAATTACTGCCTCGGTACCATAAGCCATCGAATATGGAGTTTCCCCAGTTGATCTTCACGGCGTCGTTCTATAGGCCTACAGTACGTGGGGGAGTTCCTCCTCCCACCTTCCTTTTGCTTTATCTAGCCTTCTCTTGATCTCAGCCAGGATTATTTTATTCGAAGACTCTGCTTGTCCATTACACTGCGGATATGCCGGAGTAGAGTTGTAGAACTCTATCTTCAGATCGGCACAGAAGTGCCGAAATAATTTCCCGTTGAATTACGTCCGATTATCCGAATTGAGGGCGCGGGGGATGCCGAACCCAGTGACGATGTTTTTCTATACGAATTTTTTCATGTCTGCCTCCCGTATGTTGGCAAGTGGCTCGGTCTCTATCCGTTTGGTAAAGTAGTAAGTTGCCACCAGCATGAACTTTTTATTCCCAACCTCTCGAGGGAACGGGCCCACTATATCCAACCCCCATTGCGCGAACGGCCAGGGGCTGGCTAACGGATTTAGTTTCCCTATGGGCTGATGAATTAAAGGGGAAAAGAGCTGACATTTCTCGCACTTTTTCACATATTGCTGGGCTTTTTTTGCATATAGGGCCACCAATATCCTTGTGAAAGAGCCCTGTGGGCTAGTGACCAGTCCTCTGTATGGCTTCCACAAATCCCGTCGTGGATTTCATAGAGTAGGTCATCCACCAGGGTGGGATGCACACACAAAATGTATGGTCCCATGTAGGAACGACTGTACAGCTTGTTCGTTTGAGAGAGCCAAAAATGAGCTGCTTGCAGCCTAACCTTGTGAGCCTCCTTCTTCTCGGTTGGCAGCATACCGTCCTTTATAGATGAAATAATGGGATCCATTCAAGATGGTGACTGCATCGTTGGGAGAACCTCACGTCCTTCGTGCGAATTACAAATGCTCGAATTTGGGAGGAATTGCACCACCACTATCCTTTCTCCACTCCCTACTGTAGCCGAAGCGAGACTAGCTAAACTGTTTGTGTGACTATTACTGGCTCAGCTTATTTGCTGTATCTTGATCGTTGCGAAGTGTCCCACGATTTCCCTCGCCTTTTGGAGATATTTGGCCATTTTTTCATCCTTCGCTTCGTATTCTCCATTCAACTGGATGACCACGGAATCATTGAAAACTTCCAATGCAGTGATTTCTAACTTTGTCATTGTTCCGAGCCCTGCTATTAATGCCTCATATTTGGCTTCACTGTTCGTGGTAGTGAAGCCGAGCTGTAATGCTTGTTCTATCACCAGACCGTCCGGGGACGTAAGGACCATCCCCACTCTTGAACCTCGGCTATTGGAGACCTCATCTACACACAGACTGCAGAGTCCCTCTAGGTTAGGAGATTCGAAAAGTTTGGCTATCCCCTGCTCTTCGGCTCCCTTTTTCACAAATTCGATAATGAAGTCTACCAATACTTGTTCTTTGATTGCCGTTCTTGGTTGGAAGCTGACGTCATGTTCTTCTAATTCCACAGCCCATATGGTCATTCTTCCAGTAAGGTCGGCCTTTGAGAACACGAATTTTAACAGATACTTGGTGAGAACAACGATGGCATGGGCTTGAAACTAATGCTTTAGTTTTTGCGAAGCGATCACAAGTGCGTAAGCAAGCTTTTCCAATGGTAGGTACCTTGTCTCTGACCCTGAAAGTGTATGGCTGACATAATATACTGGCATCTGCTGGTTTCCCTATTTCTTAACGAGTACTGCACTAACGGATGCGAGGATACCGGCAGATAGAGATACAAAACCTCTCCTTCTTTGGGCGTAAAGAGTAAGGGCAGGGAAGATAGGTATGCTTTTAACTCCGTCAGCGCCTGGTTACACTCCTCGTATATTATATTTATTTTTCGTATATTATATTTGTTTGATGGGTTGAACGCAGCTCGATCGCACCAGCCCGTTGGCTGACCTACAAAATCAGTACACGCGTAAGCTACCCAGCGGCGTCTCACCGAATGCCACTCTGATGGTCAAGTTAGGAAGGATTTAGGAAGAATGTTAGGGAAGAAGTACTGTGCGTCAATGTTGTTTTTTTGTTACTTACTTGGTAAGGGACTCTCTTCTTCTCTTTATAGTGCATGAGAACTTAGTCCCTATCCTCCCATCTCTTGATTACTTCTCCTGCCAAACGTCCCCTCAAACCTGCTCTGCCACCTGACAGTGATGACTATCCCCCCACGGTCACATCACCATAAAAGATATTAGCTCGTCCATCCTTCAGGCCGAGCTCTTATTACTGGACGCTTCCCTCGAGGTTATAGGGCACTCAATGACAGGGATGCACGGTGTAGTCGCATTTAATGCTACTCTGACCTCGGTCAAATCGCATTCAATCCAAGACCGAACTCTTGAAAGCCGCTCCCCCTGTAGGTCGGCCCTACTGGCATCACTTTAGTGGGCCGAAGTCGTTCCCACACAGGACGGTTTCCACTGGGCCCCCGATTCTTGTGACGGATCCGAGTTAGGGTTTTGGTCTACCCCCTTCACTTATAATGATTAGTTTTTCATCAATCATAGTATACGGTTATTCTGAAAGGTTAGAGACAAAGCGAAGAAGGTGAGCCAGGAATTAAATATTACAAGTAAGTGCTTTATTTATTCAAATAATCAAATATCAATGGTTGCCAAAGGTACGTTCTTAATTTCAGTTTTATTCTTGAGATGTATTAAATTTAAGATTCTATATGTTTAATATTCTGCATAATATTATATGAAAAAGTATAGATTTTTCCAACACAGAATGGGTTGTCCAAATTTTTGACAGCACGAAGGTTGTCCAAATGTTAAGTGGGCTAGAAAAAGTTATTGGCAGAGGACCTGGATGAGCTGTCCATATTTTAAACGAGCTAAAAGCCATTTTTTTGGAGAGCACGATAACTGTCCGAATTTTGAGTAGGTTAAATGCCAATTGTAGGAGGACCTGAATGAACTGTCCATTTGGAAGATCCAAAGGGCTATCCAAGTTCACATTCACCACGAACTGAACATTTAATAAACATTTTAGTATAATTTTGGCTAAAAATAACTAAATAAATAAAATATTTTTATCAAACTCGATAATATTTAGAACAACGTTCAACGGCTGTGAGGCGTTGAGAATAAGGTTGATTAGTATATCGAGAAATGTATATCATGTTCTGATATATTTCGAATCAATTCACACACGATGCACTATATGAATCATTTTGGGTATTTTGAACATAACGGTGCAACCCTTGGTTGCCACAGCCGTGAGTTATTTTTATTGTTTATGACAGCCGCTATGTATAAGTATCACAGCCGCGAGCTTAACTTCATGTTTTGTCACAGCCGCAGCCTCTCTTCGCTATGGCCTTATTATTTTTGTTAAACTAGTAACCTAAATTCAAGTTTAGAGGTTTGGTTTGTTTTCTTTCTGTTTGACAATAAATGTAGCATGATAGACATGAAAACTGCACAACATGACCCATAGTGTTTTTCTTTTTCTTTGTAGATTGGATTTTTGTTTTTCTTGTTTGATTTTTGTATGAACTCTAATTTACCTCCCGTTCTATAGTTATTACTTTTGAAATATTTATGACAAGAATCGAATGTGATTGTTGAAATATAAATTTTAAATTTTAAAATTTAAAAGGATTAAATGTTTCAATCTAAATGGTAGTTTGAAAGTTAAAATAAAATAAAATAATAATTAATTCCCTTAATTTTTTTAAACTATCTAATTATTTTTTCAAAAAAATCAAGTGAGGCCTAGCTTTCCCACTTTGCTCCAGCATGGATTTGAATTGACATAAGATAAAAAAAAATTAAAAAAGAAAAAGAAAACGTGGGCAAAAAGCCAAGTCTCCTTCCATGTTCTCTCTCTAGGTACTGAAGTTAGTTCTTTTTAAGAAAATTCAACCACCCACTTTCAACGTGGGTTGGTTGGATGTATTCTCTCTATATATGCATTGTTATGCATTATAACAGAGCAGAGAGGCATTTCAGTAGAAGAAGAAAAGAAATATAGGAGAGATATAGCATCGAAAATGTGTATCAAGAACATTATTGATCAGTATATCAAGAAATGTATTGATGAGGCGTTGAGAATCGAATTCGACAAAATATTGGCACTTGAAATGTCACTCTCTCCTCTCTTGAAAAATGCTAAGAAATAACGCTATTTAGAGAATTTCGGGTACTGACGTCGTTCACTGGCACGCTACCACACCTCTGGAATAAAAGGTTCTATGAGAATGTTGCGACCGTGAACATTGAACCTCACACCCGTGAGTAATAATTAGGCAATATTACGGCTGTGACATACAATGGTCATGACTAGTTGTAGGATCGAAGAACCAAAACAACCATGAAGATAGGGGCATGCTTTCAGAAGTCTTATGGGTTTATCGAACCTCTAAAGGGGATAGTACCCAAACAGCTCCATTTGATTTGGTATATGGGCATGCTGTAGTTTTACCTATGAAGGTGACTGTTCAATCATATAGATTGGCCCAACATAATAATATGTCATTCAACCAATATTACGAGGCCATGATTATAGAGTCTGAAAACCTCAAAGAAGATAGGTTACAAGCATTAACTCATACTCAAGCCCAAAAAAGAAGATCAAAATAGTTTTCAACAAAAAAAGTAAAAAGTAAAAGTTTTTTTAGAAGGATATTTAGTCTGGAAAACTATATTACCTTTAGGTTTTAGAAATCAAGAATTTGAAAAATAGTCACCAAATTGGGAAGGACCATTCAAAATAGCCAGGATATTATCAAAATGGGCTTATCATTTAAAGTCCATTGACGGAGAATTACACAAAAGAACAATCAATGGGAAGTATTTAAACAAATACTTCCCAACAATGTGGGAATCAATAAAAGAACATTAAAATTTCATTCATAATGAAACAGATGAATAGTAAAAAATGAATTTAGAGTTTGAAGAAGGAAGAAGGAAAAATAGAAAAGAAGAAAGGAGACGAGAAAAAAGAGTTTAGGGAGGTTAATTAGCCTCTTTCACCCACATATCATTTATATATTATTAGGTCAAAGAGAAAGATAAGTACAAGAATCCTATTAAGAAAATAAAGTAAAAATAGAAAAAAATAAAACT
This sequence comes from Heliamphora pulchella, assembly GCA_032270985.1. Classification (NCBI taxonomy): domain Eukaryota; kingdom Viridiplantae; phylum Streptophyta; class Magnoliopsida; order Ericales; family Sarraceniaceae; genus Heliamphora; species Heliamphora pulchella. The sequence continues at coordinate 13,347 of JAULJZ010205180.1, forward strand.
AATAAACTCTCAACACTCCTCCTCAAGCTGGAGCATAAATATTAAGCATGCCCAGCTTAATAAGCAAATGATGAAAAGTAGAATGCGACAGTGGCTTGGTAAGAATATCACCCAATTGGTCTTCAGAAAGAATATAAGGTGTGACAATTTGTTTATACAATAATAAATTCCGAATGAAGTGACAATCAATTTTAATGTGCTTAGTGTGCTCATGAAACACTGAATTATTAGCAATAAAAATAGCGGTCTGACTATCACAAAACATTCGCATAGGACGTGGTATAGAAATGCCAAAATCCCAATGAATAGAGCAAACCCACAACATTTCAGAGGCGATGTGACCTATGGCCCGATATTCGGCCTCAACACTGGAACGAGCCACCACATTTTATTTCTTACTGCACCAAGTAACCAAATCGCCTATCAGATCGGCTACCAGCCCAATCAGCATCACTAAACCCGGTAACAGTCAAGGAATCAGACGAGTGATAAAGTAAGCCACGGCTGGGGGCACTCTTTAAATAGCGCAGAATATGACAAACGGCCTCATAATGTGGCTGCCAATGAGCATGCATGAACTGACTCACAACACCAATTGTAAAGGTATTGTCCGGGCGAGTACCAGTGAGATAAATTAACTTGCCAAAAAAGAGGCGATATCGACCAGTATCATCAAAAAGATTGCCCTGTTCAACATCAAGTTTAACAAAAGGGTCCATCGGAGTATCAACAGGTCGAGTACCAAGAAGACCAGTTTCAAAAAGAAGATCAAGCACATATTTTCGTTGAGAAAGAGAAATGTCCTTAAAGGAACGAGCAACCTCAAGTCCAAGAAAATAGCAAAGAGCACCCAAGTGCACCCAAGTCCTTAGTATGAAATTGTGTGGCCAGGTGGATTTTCAAATCAAGAATGCCCGCAGCATCATCAACCGAAAGAAGAATATCATCAACATATACAATCAACACAATAGTGCCGCCAGAAGAGTGACGAATAAAGACAGAATGATCAGATGTAGAACGTTGGAAGCCATAAGTAAGTATAACGGAATTAAACCGATCAAACCAGGCACAATGAGATTGTTTTAAACCATAAAGTGCCTTCCGCAAATGACAAACAAGATGAACACTCCCATCCACACTATAGCCAGGCGGTTGGTTCATATATACCTCTTCCTAAAGGTTAACATGAAGAAAGACATTTTTAATATCAAGTTGATATAAAGGTCAAGATCAATTAACCGCAACAGAGAGAAGGATGCGAACAGAGTTAAGACGAGCCACGGGAGAAAAGGTTTCTAAGTAATTAACACCATAGGTCTGAGTGTACCCCTTAGCAACCAACCGAGCCTTAAGGCGCTCAACAGATCCATCGGGAAGGTATTTCACGGTGTAGACCCAGCAACAACCCACAGCTTGCTTCCCCAGTGGAAGGGAAGTAAGTTCCCAAGTGTAATTCTGATGAAGAGCTCTCATTTCCTCATCCATAGAAGTTTTTCATCCAGACTTAGACATGGCTTGTTTATAAGAGGAAGGAAAATAAATAGATGACAAGGTAAAAGCAAAAGAATACAGATAGGGAGAGAGACGATCATAGGACAGAAAATTAGTAATAGGGTGTTGAGTACAGGCACGCTTATCACGACGTAAGGCAATAGGCAAGTCAGATGAGGCAGATGGAAGGGGTGATGACCTAGGAACCTCAGCCAAAGATGATGACGAATTCGGGCCATAAGGAACAACCTGTCGAGCACTAGATCGCTCCTGCAAATGAGAAAGAGGTAAAGAGGAAGGAGAGGGTAAAGAAACAGGTAAAGGTAGAGTATGAGAAGAACTGGACTCCCCTTCATGACAACAAATGAGATCAGAGGACAACGGGAGACAGAAAGAAGTAAGAAAGGTGTGGATTCGAAGAAGCTGACATCAGCACTAACAAAATACCGGCGGGTCTCGGGGTGATAACAATGATAACATTTCTAAGTACGAGAGTAACGAAAAAAAACACACTTTTGAGCCCGATGAGACAACTTATCACGATTGGGATCAAGAACATGTACAAAAGCAGTACAACCAAAAACCCGAGAAGTGAGAGAAAAGGGCGAGGAGGTCGGATATAACAAGGAAAAAGGAGACTAGCCATTGAGGACAGCAGAAGGCATGCGATTAATAAGAAAGAAAGCAGTAAGAATAGCATCCCCCCAAAACTACTTGGGTACCGTAGTATGAAATAATAAGGTACAAGCAACATCTAACAAATGACGATGTTTACGTTCAACAATCCCGTTTTGTTGAGACGTATAAGCACAAGTAGTTTGGTGGATAATACTACGATCAACGCAAAAAGAAGCAACACTGAATTGTAGATATTCAAGAGCATTATCAGATCGAATAAGCTCGATGCATTTGCCAAATTGGGTATAAATTTCATTATAAAAGTGAGAGAGAATAAAGGGTAATTCTGATCGACTTTTCAAGAGAAACAACCAAGTCATGCGAGAATAGTCATCAACAAAAATAATAAAATAAGAATATCCATTATTGCTGGGAGTTCGAGAAGGACGCTAAATGTCCGTATGAACTACATCAAAAGACGCGGACTGTCGATTACGACTACTAGTAGAAAAGGAACAACGGTGATACTTTCCAAACTGACAAGCTTGACAATTAAAACCAGACATAGAACTCAAACTAGAAATAACCAACTTAAGCTTAGCCATAGATCGGTGGCCCAAATGCAAATGCTACTGAAGAAGAGAGACAGTAGCACTCAAAACAGAAGAAGAAGTGGAAGGCGGAGCAACATCAAGATAATAGAGACCATTCTTCTCATGCCCTGAACCAATCATCTTCTTGGTCTTGAGGTCCTGAAAACACAAGAAGTGGGAGAAAAAGTTATTGAACAATGTAAAGCTTTAGTTAACTGGCTAATAGAGAGTAAATTAAAAGAAAAATTAGGGACATAAAGACTAGAAGACAATGAGAAAGAGGGAGATGGATGTAGAACACTCGTCCCCTGCACAAAGCGAGATGAACCGTCAGCTAAAACAATATGATACTGGATAGGATTTAAAGGAGAAAAAAATGATGGATTTCCAGACATGTGAGATCTAGATCCAGAATCAAGGACCCATGAAGAAGATGAAAGAGCCGCACATGCAATATTACTTGAATTGACTAAAGTAGCCGTGAAAGATGGAGGTAAAACAGACCACAATGTCTGAATAATCTCACTAAGTTGAGTAGTGAGAGCACCATGAGAATCAGAAGTGGAAGCATACTGAGGAGAATTAGAAGCTGACCGAGGTGTGGGATCATTAACGTGATTAATATAATCAGGTTTACCATACTTAGTCCAATAATGCGGTTTAGTATGATTAATACTACTACAGTAATCACATTTTCTATCACCACAGCCACTATTGCGACCACCACCTTGAGAACTGTCGCGAAAATTATGTCCACCTCGATTACCACAGCCATTGCCACGAAAGAAACCACGACCGCTGTGGGTAGAAACTAAGGCAGACGAGTCAGATGTAGGCGGAGGAGTAGGGGAATTAGGAATATTAGCAGATTGGCCCAACGAGGAACGTAACAACTGGGAATATGCATTCGACGCGGTAGGCAAAGTCTTACTAGCCAGAATTTGATCCTTAAACCCACGGAGATCAGAATCTAAACCAGAAAGTAAGGAGGCAATAATGAAGTCCTCTAATTGACGCTTCTGTTGCTGTAAATTAGTAGTGAAAGGATGATACTACAATAATTGATCTTAGAGACTCTTGAGTTTATTGTAATATTCAGATAAAAGTTTTTCAGCTTGTGTGGTTGCAAAAATCCGCTCATAGAGCTCATAAACACGGGATACATTGCTCTGGTTCGAGAAAGAATCTGCCAGAAAGTCCCAAGTTTGCTTCGAGGTATCACAAAATTTCACTGTAGTTGCAATATAAGGCTCCAAACTATGCTACAGCCAGCCCATAACAATAGAATCAATCATTTTCCAACTAGAAAGGTAGGATCCCCTTTGGGTGGAGGAGAATCGCTGATGTCTCATATCCTCTAAGGTTGCCTAAATTTTGGTTGAGCTATCATTTCATTTCGATAAGAGACCCTTTGACTATTGTCAAGGCTTCCTTATCCAGCTTCAGAGCATGCCTCTCTAGAAGTTTTCGCTCTAACTCTTTCCTTACTTTCAGCTCTTCTTCTTAGAGTTGATGATATTTTTGATTTATTTGTAAAGATTTCTCATGATTGATAGAAAGAGTTTGAGAGACAGTCTTGATAGAGTCAATGTAGACTTGCTTTGAAAAAATAACATCTTGATGGTATTGAGCTAGGGCTATCTTGACAGAAAAGCTCCTTCGCCATTATTGATAATTTAGCATGCTGGTTTGGGCTGAAAGCAACCTTGATATTGACAAGATTTTGTTGATACAAAAGGATAGCTCTTGCGCCTTAAAACTCTATCAATTCGTCAAAAGGTAAATCCAAAAGATACTAATTTTTTTTTTACTTCTTGCTGAAGTGATGGATCTATATCGACATTGATACCTTCAGATGACGACATTGATACACTGATAATAGATCTAGCAAAAATATCCATGTGACTAAGGAGGATGTCGAGATCATCTTCTTCCATGGAATCTTTTTTTGTTGCACGAGACAAGCCAGCCTAATGACATGAAAAGAAGTGTACAGATAAAAAGCAATAAAGTTACATAGAAATAAAAGAAAAAGATCAAGGTTTACCTTATTTACAGAGGAAGGAGAAGTGGTTGGAGGATTATCATCAGTTATCTTGGGCCCAAGAGTTGCCCACCCAAGCAAAGAGACCTAATGAGGACCTGTCAAATGGTTCAGGTCTTGGTTTTGCTTATCAAAATGAATATTTTGCATTTCTTGAATAGGAGAAGAAACAGCTAGAAGAGCCTTTGTAGGTTCATTCTCTCTTGATTTAGTAGGAACGTCGATAGTATGAACCTCGGCAATGATTGCAGGTTCATTCCCTCTTGATTCAGTAGAGACCTCGACAGTGAAAACCTTAGCAAATACAAGAAACAAGGTTATTCTTGTCATAGGCCATTTAGACTATAATTCCAAAAAAAGGTTCTTTACCTTTAGAAGCACCTTTAGTCTTTTATCTCCTCGCTTCACAACCTTCGGAGGTATAATATTAGCCAAAACAATATCTCCTTCATCTGAAACAGTTTTTTCTAAATCATCAGAAAAATTTCATTTTCGAGATGGCTCCTCTAATATGGTTTGTGTTTATTTTGTTCTTTCTTTTTCTTTTCTTCTTTCTTCTTCTTCACTTCTTCCTCCTTTCTTTGCTCTTCCTCCTCTTTTTTATTTTCTTCTATAACTCTTTTCTTTTCTTCCTCTTTTTTTCTCTTTTTTCTTCTCTTTTCTCACTCCTTAGTGATCTTTCTCTTTCTTTTTGTTTTTCTTCTTCTTCCCTTCTCTTTTTCTCTTTTCTTTCATTTTCCTTTTCTTTCTCTTTTTCAAGTTGTTTATGTTTCTCATTTTCTTCTTCTTCTTCTTCACTCTCTCTCTCTCTCTCTCTCTCTCCTTCCATACCTCTTGGAAAGTGAAAGCCTCACGCATGAATCCACCAGAAGGAATGGATAGAGTAAATCTTTTTTCTTTGTGATTCGACGGCCACACCTTTGCCTTTGTTTTTCGATCCAACTTGAAAATAAGTTGACCTTAGCTGAGCAGCCGATAGTTCTTCATCTAAAGATTGTTTATATTAATAGCTGGTAAAGGTTGAGGTCCAATGCTAGGTGATGAAGGTGGAGGCATAGATTTCTCGATAGGAGGAATTTTAGTACTAGAGACTACATTAATATATA
>JAULJZ010205191.1:0-19198 GCA_032270985.1 Heliamphora pulchella
TTCGGGCGGGTTTCGGGCCCCCGTCGGGCCTCGGGCCTCGGGCCATTTTTACACCCCTAGATTAGGTATTTCTTGGATTGAAGATAGGTTATAGTGGGTTTGAATCCTCTCAAATGATAAGCCCTCGACCAATGCTCAAGTTTCTTCGTTTTTTACACTTTAAAACAAATGGAAAGATCATAAACCACCAAACAAAATGGAAATAGCTAACTCAATTAGCGATGCAAAATTCCAGATTGATGTGATGAGTCTCACCATTGCATATTAATCATTATCTTCATACGTCATAAAGCTTATAAAGAAACTGAAATTATTAATCAGTTGGTTAAAAATTATTTGATCATTTTGGTTTCCTCGTAAACCTGTGAGCCTCAAGGAATCCCATCAAGTGGTTTGCCCTTTTTTTTCCCCACAAATATGATGGTCTTGATTTTCTTCTTCATACTTGAGAAAATAGAAATATTAATTATTTTATGTGCAACGAATGCAATAACATCAACTGTTGAATATTGTAGGTCTCGGCAATTGCAAGTAACAAAAAATAAAACAATCACATAATAATAAGAGACTCACGATTTTTATGTGGAAAACCTTAACTTGGGTAAAAACTAGGGGTCCAGTTCAGGCCCGATAAACAATTACAAGAATCAACTTATAGACTCCCATTAAATCCACAATCTATAAGACTTAAGTTGAACTTGCCGAATACACTTGCACCGTTCTATGTGCTTAATCACTAAAGCATTGAACAATATTTCAGCAAAGCATTGAATCCACAACGCTTTACGCTGACAGAATCAATTGAAGGCAACTTTAGGAATCCACCAAAGGTAATCACAAAAGTTTTCTTTTTTGTTGAGCTATGAAGACTTGAGAGAATTAATATTCAATGATGTATGCCTCTGCACCGTATCTCTCTAATTGTATTTTCTGAACTTAGATATGATCTCCTATTTATAGTAGGAGATGCCTATGAAAATCTCTTGGATGAAAAGGAACTCTTAAAGAAATTTAACAAGTCCAAAACACTGTAACTCTCGAGACTCCACTGCTCGAGCGATCACTCAAAATTTTAGCCGACTGTCTTTTTGTACTTCAAAGTATTCCACAAAATTCGGGATTTGCTTTCAAGGCTATAAAGCTTTTGCAGCTATAAGTCTTGGACATGAACACATGGTTGGAAATTGATTTCCAATAGTATGCACAAAAACCGAAGCTTTTTGACCAAGGGGTTGATTGGCAACCTTGGCCTTTTAGCTCTTTGTTTAAAAACGCAAAAAAGTTAATATTGCCTGTGTTGCAAAAAATAAAAAAAATTATAAAGCCAAAAAGTCAAATAAAAAACACTAATTTCTAGAATACTCTATTCAAATTTCTATCCCATTCTTAAAGGCAAAAATACCGCTATTTGATAATCTATTTACTATTAATGGCAACTATATAGAATCGTTATAACTAATTATATAGAAGGGCAATATTGTTTAATTTGACCAAAAAGCAAAAAAGTTAACTTTTTACCCAATCAACCAATTTCAAAAAAGTTAGTTTAAAATCAAATTTACCAAATAACCTATTTCAAACCCAATTTAGCTTTTTAGCTAAAATATAAAACGGCAAAATAGTAAGTTTTTAAGTTAGTTACCAATCGGACCTCAAGAAAGGTAACTCTATATACACAAAAATCAATTCTTTTGCTTCATTTGAACTCGAGCTTAAACTTCTTGTACCCGTAGCTTGTCTTCTTGTACTTTGAGATATCTTGTCCAAACAAATTACTATTCCTAATAGGACTCAACTTTGTACTTCTAAAAATACAACTTAAAATATTAAATTAAATTTAAATGGATTTTTTCTACGGGATTGTCAAACGATTTTAGAACTTTAAAGGCTAACAATATTAAGCTATTAAACAAGTGAAGAACTTGAATATCAATGGAGGGGAGCCGAACTTGTTTGGAGTAAAGGTAGCAATTTAATATCAAGTCAAAAGGAGGTTATAATAAAATAATTGAAAGAGAGGATGCCAACTGCAAGTTGTTTCTGTTCTAGCAAATTGAAACTCAGAGCAAGTAATTCCTTAATGACTAGACGGTTGGGGGTGGGAGTGAGGGGAATAAATTTAGAAGGGTAAATTATGCTGACCTCCCTGAAGTTTGGGTTTGCTATAAAAAAATCCTACTAGGTTGGTACAATTACATCGCGCTTCCTTGAAATCTAAATTTGCATAACCTGTAACCCGAGACTGTAAGTAGGTCTTCAATGAATTGGATAAAATTTGATGATGTGACAAACATTAGCATTAAGATGCCTATTTTACCATTGATTAATTGAGGTTACAAAATTTAATTAAGAAGTCATTTACACTCTTTAAATGGGAATATGTCTTTTACAACATAATCCTCATGAATGTCAAAGTCCAATCCGTTTGGTCTACGTTAGAGGTCGGGGTAATTATTCCAAAATTGGGTGTCTTGTTGAATTTTCCCCATAGTCAGGGAAGGTTAGTGTAATTTACTCATTTAACTTTCTTTGGTAAAAGGAAACATAGAGCTGGAAGGATAGGCTTGTTTCTATTGATTTGCTCTCTTGGTTTTCCTTAGGTTGAGACATATATAGGATGATGATGGAGACGCAACATGAAGTCTAAACATGAAAAATACAATTGGATTAAGAATGAGATGGTTTAATGTGTTTTGCAAGTGGCTTCTATTGAAATGTAAAACAAACACAAATTGCTCATTTTTTTCTTGTTGATATTTTGTCTTTGTTTTCTTACATCGAGGCACTCATAAGGTGATTGAGTGTAAGACCAGGGTTCATGTTAAGTCACCAATTGTCTCAAAAGTTTAAACTGTTAGAAATTGGGACCAACAATGTATATCAAGCTATTTAACACATCCCCGTGCGACTCTGTCTGCAAATAAACTAAACAGGTGCACTAACACACAGAGTGCAGAAAAACAAATATAACAAGGAAACACATCACGAGACTTGAACCCAAGATTTCATAAAACTAGAGTTTTGATACCATGTTAAGTCACCAACTGTCCCAAAAGTTTAAGCTGTTAGAAAATGGGCCCAACATTGTATATCAAGCTATTTAATAGTTAAAGATTAAAGTATAATTCGTTTGATGGAAGTGATCAGGCAATTTGCTACTTGAATTTCTTGTTAATTAGTCCAATCCATCCCGTGAATTACTCTCATTATGGGGTTGTCTGAAGTACCCCACAAGTTAATGCAAATGATCAAGGTGAATTGCATGACATTGATTGAATCTAGCGCTGAATAATCTCTTCAGGTCTCTTGCATCAGTGCCTTATCTGGATTCTGGTGACAAGCCAGAGACTTATCCCACCATCTGTGGTCTACATGCAGTGAGGACATTGTATTTAGTTCCCTCTTATCTGTCTTATAGACCTATTTTGATCTGTTGGAAGCAACACCTTTGGACAAGCTGTGACATCCATTGGATTTTCAAGCAGCATATATGAATTTAATTTTTTTTTGATTGATTATTTAATTTTTTATGGTTTATTTCTTTTATGTTTTTAACCTTCTCTTTTTATCTTAATTTTTATTTAGATGTGTAGGGGGCTGCTACTAATAAGAGAAAATAGGTAGGGAATGCAAACTGTCTAGGGCTGTTCACTATTCGTTTTTTGTTCGGTTTTGAGCTAAATCAAGAACCAAACCGTTTTGAATGATCCCAAGAGTTTAACAACCGGAACCGGACCGTGAATGCCATGGAACCAGACTGAACCGAACTAATAAAGAACGGTTTGATTCCGGTTTGAAACCACGGTTCTAAGACTAAATACTTATTGCCTATTTTATGTTAAAAATAATTGTACATTTGTTTTGCTTTTTTTATTCTTATATATATATATATATATATATTTCTTATGTTATTTAACTTTACATTTTGTTTATCACTCATTTCATAAGATTACTAAAAGATATTTTTGTATTTGTAAACCGTGCATTATATTTGATCCCTTTGTAATTTTATTATTTTTCTTGTTGATTATTAGTAGTCCATGAGTCATATAATATTCAAATGTTATGAAAAGACTTTAGAAAATTAGATTATTAAAGAGAAAAAAATAGAAGAGGCAAAATAAAATAATTAACTGGAACCAAACCATCAACAATAAAAACGAACCAAACCATACAGTTGGGACTGGTTTACTTTTTCCAACAGTTTGGACCAGTTTACTGGTTCCATCGGTTTCTTTGAACACCCCTAAAGCTATTGCTGCAAGGATTTCGGATGGCTCTGCTCTTTTCATGATGAACAACCCCTGCAAGAATGGATGAGCCGAAGTTAGTCTTATGGTGACAACAGTGTGTTGCCAGGCAAATACCATCCGACGATTAAGAAATGGAATTTCTGCAAGACAGTCGGTTCTCGTTGGATTTCCCCCCTTGATTATAGGTCATTACCACAGTAATAGTAGTTAAGTAAATGAGACATGTAGGATGTGAGGGGTACCGAGATGAGTACCCACTTTCTTATATACTTTAGTGTCCGTTATTATGTTAGCTGTGACAGGTACTGAGATGAGTGATGCCATTCATTCCTTCTTGGTCCGTTATCAAATCATCAGCGAGGTTACATGGCACATCTGTGGTCGGGCATGAGGTTGTCCTACTCATCAGTTGTCCCGTATTTTTGAGTCCTTTATGCTCGTGGTGACGAAGGGAATCATACGTGCATGTTTGGTATTCCCTGCTAGGTGTCAAATGGTCACATTTCAAAAAAGTATGGCAGCGCCCTCACTGCTGTTGTCCTTTCAACTGCTGCCGATGATCATTTCTTTGAAATTCTTTTTCTTCATGGTGTTCCCCCTGGTCCACTTGTCCTTATCTGTGCGTGCTATTACCTCGTTTTGTAACTGTAGGTGATGATGTGTTGGACCCCATCCTTATCCTTCATTTGGTTAACCTGGATTTAAGGAGGGACTGCATCCTGATCGTAACCACTATCGTTATACTCATCCAGCAGAAGCTTGTGCTCTTCAGAATTTCTGTATTCTTCATGTGCAACAGCCTGTTTAGTTCCAATCCTTGACTCAAAGTCCAGTACTTTAACATGATATTACTTTGTAGCAGCTTCAACAGCGGTCTGTTAGGGATCAACTCACTTGTTTTCTCCCTCTCTGCCTTAGTTTCACCATTGGCCATGGCCAAAACGGCTTTAGCAACGGCCGAAACACCTTGTTCAGCCTCAAGTTGCTTAGTGACTTATTTCAGTTTTCTCTCCCAGATTTGATAATTTTTTCTTTGACTTTTGAAAAGATCTCTGGGTGATAGTTGGATTCCTTCTTTCAGCTGGGTCTCTTTTCCTACACATCTTTGTAAAAATTATAAGGCGTTGTTACATGCCTGCCGAACAAGGGTAAAAGTGAGGTAGAAAATCGAGAAAATGGTAAGTAGTAAATAGAGCATAAAGCACTGATCTTAGCAAATTTGCAAACTATGCTGCTCGAAATGCTGGGTGTATGGATAGTTGAAGGCTGTCTGCATCTTTAACTAGGAACTGAAACATGCTCTCCCTGGCCGCGTCGATGTTGTCAGAAACAGATTCAATTGGGGCAGATGGAGCAGATATAGAGGCAACTGCTGCAGGTGCAGCGGAGCCAACCACCAAAGGAGGCATCCTAACAGCTGAAGGTGCACTTGGCTTCGTCTCTTTTTTCTTGGATAAAGAGGCAAAAGGAGAAGCAACAGGAGGGAAAGTTTCCTTGAATGTTGACGCATCTGATTTCTTATAAGCTTTCCCCAAAGGAAGAGGAACCTTCGGGAAGACAATTTGAGCCTCTTTACCTGAGTAGTTGTAGCCTCACTCCTCTGCCTAACAGCTGAATGCAGCCTTATCTGAGTCGTTTTGGTTGCATGCCACGAGGTGGTTTTCAACATCTTTTTGGTAACATGACAAGGAATCAGTCAGACACAAAAACAAAAACTAATAGAAGAGTATCAAAGTGAAGATTTTTATGTGGTCTTTTACTTATGGGAGTCTCATTACTAATGACACCTTTCGAAAAAGGAGACCTAATCGTTATGTTTGTCCTCAATGGTGGATCATCATGTGTAGGAGGATTGAGGAATCTCTGTATCATTTATTTTTGCATTGTCATGTAGTTTTGATGTCTTTGCTTTAGCCTTTTCAATTAATGGATATTTTTTGCATGTCTCCAACTTCTTGTGCACAAATGATTTTGATAGATTGTGGGAGAAAGTTAAGGTGAGCTGTGGAGGTGTGCAACTTTTGTTCTTTTTTGGGTAATTTCATATTAGGGATTTGAAGATATTGAGTAATTATGGGACAAAGTGTGTTATTTGTCATCCTTTTAGATCTCTATTTCTCTTGCGTTCAAAGGAATTCCGCTTTTCTTAAATCTCTAGGAATTCCGCTTTTCTTAAATCTCTAGGAATTCCGCTTTTCTTAAATCTCTAGGGACAAAGTGGTTAATTTGAATTTCTTATATTTCTTCTTGTTAGACTCCTTTTGTTGTACGTTCCCCCTATGATCAATGATATTATTCTTTTTTTTGTCCGTAAAAAAGAATATCAAAGCTCAACCTGACTTCTCTCCTCGACAAAAGCCTCACACATGAGTTCTAGTCCAAATAGGTAGGTGCTGAGACTTTTGGTGTCGACCAAAACAGAGATGTCTCTTTTGGGATACTTTTGGCCTTTTTGATTCAGGATAATTCCTCAGGTGAGATAATGGGTTCTCAGGTAATAACAGGAGGGGTAAAAGGTCATAACTGATAGAGCAATAGATAAACTAGTGAGAGTAACTAAGATTCACCCAAGGCCTTGGGAATGCTTCACACGATAATATGAGCATTGTCACATGTGGGTTCTGTGATGAAATTCCTGTCCTGACCATTGCATTGGAGAAAGAACCAGCTAATGAACACTTGTTCAGGCAGGTTGCAGTTTACAATAAAGGAATTCCGTTACAGTTATTTGGTCTTAACCATTGGTCCACGCGGGTAGAGAGCCATATAACCTATTAGAATGCGCCAAGCACTGGACATTAGTTTACCAGGAGCAAGGCCCAGTAATTCCAAAAGCTTTCTCACAAAACAGGGAATAGGAAAGCGTATCCACCATGGAAGGCACGCTCATATCACTACGTACTTCTCTTGCGGCCAAGAGATAAGCCTCTCGAGGACTAGCTGTGCCACATCGGCTGAGAAGGGGGTATTAACACGCCCATGAGACCTTTGAAGAACTAGGATTGAGAGAGGAAGCAGGTGAGGCAAGGGACCTTTCTATTGTGGAATAGATTTTGGGCCTAGCTCTCGCATTATCTTACTGGGTTCACTTCGAATCGGAGGAAGCAAACTTGTCTGGCTGGTTCATGAGCCTGGCCCAATAGATAGAGGTAGCAGGGGTTACCAAAGGGAAGAGAGATTCAAAAACCCTGCTAATGATAGATACAGGAGGCACAAACCCTTCATCGTTGGGCAAATGGAGGTGGACTTTGAATAACTTGCAATAACAAGTGAAGAAAAGCAAAATGGATCTCAATACGCCCCTGGTTTAGAGGATCCATTACAAAAAAGTGAAGAATGTGGGATATAACGACCTAAGTGAACAACTGGCCCAATAACTTGAACAAAGAGTCTAACAACACGGCCCAAAAATTTAAACCTAAATTATTAGTAGTAGCTCACAAGTTTCTTTATATATTAGACTTAATCTCTATCTTTTATCGATATGAGATGGGATATCACAATATTTCTCACTCAAATACGTGACGTCCTCGTCGCGTGACCCAAGTTATTTTCCTAGTTGGGATGTGGATCGCAGCTCATTAGCGGACACAGAGCAGTCCATAAGCATGCACAAGGTATATAATCTCGGGACGTCTACCTTTCTTCGGAACTTCTACTCCTCTATCTATACCACTACGGAGCCTTACATGGGAACTAGGGTTGGCTCTGATACCATTATAACGACCTAAGTGAACTACTGACCCAATAATTTGAACAAAGAGCCTAACAATGTGGTTCAAAAGTTTAAGCCCAAGTTATTAGTAGTATCTCACAAGTTTCTTTATATACTAGACTTAATCTCTATCTTCCACCGATGTGGGATAAGGTATTACACGGAAAGAAAAGATGTACCAGAAATAACGAAGACAAGGACGGACAACGCCAAGGAGACAATCAACGATGGTGGTGTAGTAGAATGGAGGGGTGCACAGAAGATGGCTCCAAAAATGATAAAGAAATAAGAGGGGAAGATGAAAGTTTTAAAACCTCCCTCCTTAAACCTGGAGAGAGAAAACTAAGCACAAGAGGTGTTTAGAGAGAGATCTATTTTATGTGAGTCATCTAAATAATTTAGGAAAAAACTAGCAGCAAAATAAATTGAGGCTTTGCAGTCCGACAACCAAACTGAACTTCATCAAAAGCAGGTCCATGGAGAATGGTAAGCCAACATGCTGTTACTATTTGGAGCTTTTACTGAGAAGCACTGTGAAATCTAAAAATTCTACCTTGGCTTTCATATATTGCATTGCCATTTTTTTGGTTGAACTTCAATCGTCTTTACAGAATGTACCGACATAGTTGCTGGTTCAAGAAATGCCCCTCACAGCAAATGTTTGCCTGTTTTCTTTATTTTTCTTCTTTGTCTATAATGATTACTTATTTCTGAAGTTTTTGGTTTCGGCCTCTCCACTTTGAAAAACTCATATTTATGGGTGGAGTGGTAGGTATGAAATGCATCCTATAAATATTTAAAGTAATCCTGAATTTATGATGAAATACATCCTATAAATCTTTAAAGTAATCCTGAATTTATGCATTTACTTCATTCAACTTGGAAATTACTCTACTCATGGGGCCACCATCCTTTGGGTCAAGGTCATATTTTGATATTTTGCCCAGTATGGTTGGTGGCTGCTTAAAATCTGCGCCCCCTTATTGATTGAGATATAGAACTGTAAGAATTGAATGAAGCATTTCTCGTGTTGAGCCTCTCCAAAACTTCCAACATTGTGGATATCTAATATTGATGGATCATCAATACATGCTCTGTATGTCCCCATGACTAAATTTCTCCTCCTGGCTTTGCATCTCCAAGACTCAAAATATTTTAGCTTGCTGCTGTTGATGCAAGGTGCCAAGTGGCTAAAGCAATCTTCATATAGGTCATATAGGATAGCAAGGTGTCACGTGCTAATGATGAATTTAAGTTGGTTCGCTTCATATAGGTTGAGGTAGGATTTGTAATGTTGACAAGGTTCATGAAAGCCAGAAAGAGTCCATGTTGTACTTTGTGGTGTCATCAATTCCTCTTAAAACTGAGTAGTCTTGAAGCACGCTCTGACTAGTTTTTCTCCATTCAGCTAAAATATCCTGCACGTATTGATCGAACTGAAATGAGCTTACCATTGTTGCAATTAAGGAGTTTCCAAAGATAATACCTTGTTATTATAGTGATTATTGCAGCTAATTTGTTTATTCATTTTCTGTTCCAGACCCGCAGAGGGCTGTGTGTGCAGTTACTGGGTTGCCTGCAAGGTATGGATCCATTTCTATCTTGGTGGTTATTTGTTGCATTTAAACTTGTTTGTTGCTTCAATTTCCTGACAAAAAGTAATTTAACAAATTGAATATCATAATAATAAGTTGTAGAATTTAGGGTAAATTACACTAACCTCCCCTGAGGTTTATTAAAACATCAATCACCTCTCATGTGGTTTCTGAAATATCACTAATCTCCTTTCTGGTTTAATTTTTGCATCGGATTTGTCCAACCGTCAACTTTCCGTTAAAAGTTAACGGAAAAACTTTTTAAAAATAAAAAAATAATAAAAAAATTATTTTTTAATTATTTTTGTGTTTGAAACATTTTACTATTATAATTAGAAAATATTTTTTATTTTATTTTTATTACTATTTTTTTTAATTATAATAATAAAATGTTTCAAACACAAAAAATAATTAGAAAACAGTTTTTTTATTTTTTAAAATTTTTTATTAAAAAAAACAGTGTTTTTTAATAAAAATAAAATAAAAAATATTTTCTAATTATAATAATAAAATGTTTCAAACACAAAATAATTAAAAAATAATTTTTTTATTTTTTTTTAATTTTTAAACAATTTTTCCGTTAACTTTTAACGAAAAGTTAACGGTTGGACTAATTTGATGCAAAAACTAAGCCAGAAGGGAGGTTAATGATATTTCAGAAACCACAGGGGAGGTGATTGATGTTTTCATGAACCTCTGGGGAGGTCAGTGTAATTTACCCTAGAATTTATATAGCTTATAGATATGTATAGAATGACTTCTCCATTCTAGTGGTACTGTAATTGTAGATTAACCACTCATAAGTTGCAATATTTTTTTTTGAATTGTCCCTCATTTTTATTGTTCGTGGATCCCATTTAGTCATAGTTATAAAAATCAGGTTTTACCGTTACTGAATGACGTTGCATATAAGTTTTGGTGCCTTTGGATACCTGCTATGGTCGATTTAGTGGTGTAACGAAAAATCACATGTGTAAAGGCCGTTACGGTCATCGTAAAGGTAAAGGCAATAAAAGGCCCATTTCGGTACTGTTACGGCCGTTACGACAGCTATAGTGGCTCTTCATACTGTGAATCAAATTGAAATCACTTTTTTAGTCCAATTTCTTCCACTCTTTTTACTAAAAAGGTTTTCATAGTAGCTAAAAATCTCATACTTACATGTGTGAAGCTTGATTTGCGAAATTTACTTAACTTTTGGTATTTTTTTGACTTTTAAAAATACAAAAATATATATTTTTTGTTATTGAAATTTTTTTTTCAAGGTTTATGCAAAATAAGATTAGTATCTTTAGACCTTGTTTGTTTTAGGTTAAATTCATTTATTTAATATTATATTACTTTCTAATTATTTTTAAAACTTCTAAAAAATACTTTTAAACTTACCTGCACAAGGTCTATGCAAAATTGTAAACTAAATTTAAGATTTTTAGACTTTGGTTGTTCTAACTTAGATTTGCATGTTTAATGTTTAATTTTCTTTTTATTTTTTTTAAAATATAAAAAAATATTAATTGTCAAAAAAAGAATCTTAGCACAATATCTACACAAAGTTTAGAATATTTAGATCTTGATTTTTTTGGGTTAAATTAAGATATTTAATGTTGCATTACTATTTAATTATTATGATTTAAAATTCAAAAAAGAGTTTTAAAAATATTTGTTCAATATCTATATAATTAAGTTTAGAATCTTTAGATCTTGATTGTTTTATGTTAGCCTTGTATATTTAATGATGTGTTATTTTTGAAAAGTATTTTAAAACTACTAAAAAAAGGAAGACGTATGTTGGATCATGTCTAAAAAGTAAACAAAAACCACGAATTCTATTTTAAACTTTAATAAATATATTTTTGGAATAAAACAGGCGTATCGGCTAAATTTCAGCGAGATGTGCAAAAAAAAAAAAAAAAAAATTCATGGTTCCAATTATTGCCACGGCTATGTTATGACTGTTACGCCCCGAAACCGTCTCACCGCCACCACTACTGTTACATCAACCGTTACCTCTATTTAAAACTATGCATTTAGTGCATTCCACAGAAATGGAAAATACCTTTTTTTTTGGAGGGGGGGGTTAAGTTATTGAAACTAAACTATTATTCCTGCTAATAAAACAATGATAGTCTAGAAAGGTATTTTCCATTTCTGTGGAATGCACTAAATGCATGGTTTTAAATAGATGCAGTGGTTGATGCAATAGTAGCAGTGGCGGTGAGATGGTTTCGAGGCGTAACAGTCATAGCATAGCCGTGGTAGTAACTGGAACCGTGAAATTTTTTTTTTGCACAACTCGTTGAAATTTAGCCGATACGGGTGTTTTATTTCAAAAATATATTTATTCAAGTTTAAAATAGAATTGATGTTTTTTGTTCACTTTTTAGAAATGATCCAACATGTCTTCATTTTTTTAGTAGTTTTAAAATACTCTTCAAAAATAATACATCATTAAATATACAAGGTTAACATAAAATAATCAAGATCTAAAGATTCTAAGCTTAATTATATAGATATTGAACAAATATTTTTAAAACTTTTTTTTGAATTTTAAATCATAATAATTAAATAGTAATGAAAAAAAAAATAATAATAATAGTTTAGTTTGTTGATCCCCTAAAATAGCATGCTTGAATGTACAGTAGCAGAACTTTCAAAGAAAATGATTAAACATTAGAGAGATTATGTTCAACACATTAAACTAAAAACCATATAAGTTTTGGTGTCTCTCGATACTTGTTACGGTCAATTTAGTGGTGTGACGAGAAATCACGTGCGTAAAGGCCGTTACTGTCGCTGTAAAGGCTGTTACTGTCGTCGTAAAGGATGTAAAGGTTGTAAAAGGCCCATTACGATATTGTAACGACCCTTACGACGACTATAGTGGCTCTTTAGACTATGAATCAATTGAAATCACTTTTTCGCTCAATTTCTTCCACTCTTTTCACCAAAAAAGTTTTCATAGTAGCTGAAAATCTCATACTTGTGTAAAGCTTGATTTGCGAAATTTATGTGACTTTTGGTATTTTTTGACTTTTAAAAATGCAAAAATATCTATTTTTTGTTATTGATTTTTTTTTTCAAGATCTGTGCAAAATAAGATTAATATCTTTAGATCTTGTTTGTTTTAGGTTAGATTCATATATTTAATGTTGTATTACTTATAATTATTTTTTAAAATTTTAAAAAAAATACATTTGAACTTGCTCAAGGTCTATGCAAAGTTGTGAACTAAATTTAAGATCTTTAGATTTTGGTTATTCTAAATTAACTTTGTATGTTTAATGTTTAATTTTCTTTTTATTTTTTTTTAAAAATATGAAAAATATTAATTGTAAAAAACAAAATTTTTGTACAATATCTACGCCAAGTAAGTTTAGAATATTTAGATTTTTGATTTTTTAGGTCAAATTAAGATATTTAATGTTGCATTACTTTTTTATTATTATCATTTAAAAATTCAAAATATAGTTTTAAAAATATTTGTTCAAAATCTATATAAGCTAGCTTAGAATCTTTAAATCTTGATTGTTTTATGCTAGCCTTGTATATTTAATGATGTATTATTTTTAAAAAATATTTTAAATCTACTAAAAAAATAAGACATGTGTCGGATCATGTCTAAAAAGTGAACAAAAAACACCAAAACTCTTTTAGACTTTAATAAATATATGTTTGGAGTAAAAACACGCGTATCGGTTAAATTTTAGTAAATTGTGCGAAAAAGAAAAAATTACAGTTCTAGTGACTGCTACCTTTACGTTATGGCCATTACGCCTCGAAACTCTCACCGCCACTGTTATCGTTACGGCAACTGCTATCTCTATTTGAAACTATGCAATTAGTGCATTCACATAAATTGGATATCATCTCTATGGACTATCATTGTTTTATTAGCAAGAATAATAGTTCAATTTGTTGATTCCCTAAAATAGCATGCTTGAATGTACAATGGTAGAACTTTCAAAGAAAATGACTAACCATTAAAGTGATTATGTTCAAAACATTAAACTAAAAACCATAGATTCCTTCGGAATGGTCAGAGGTATTGAATGATGATCAATGCTTGTATCTTGAAAATCTGGTCAAAAAGTAGATTGTGTTGAAAGCACTTGCACAACCATAAACCATTTTTGCACTAGACCGTTTGAGTAATTGTATGGGATGAAAGTAAGGGTGGCTCAAGTGGCAGGAGCCTTCATATCCACGTTCATGACCAGGGTTCAAATGGTAGACATCACATAGCATGTCTAGTTCTTAAAATTTACGTGCAAGTATGTATGGAACTCAAATATAACTTATTATGTGCTATATGCTGTTCTGTAAATACCATTTTATTTTATAAGTTATAACATAAAAGAAGAAAATAAAGAAATGAATTTTTTTGCCAACTTCCCGTATTCTTGGACTAAGTAGCAAGAACTCCTAGGAAGCAGGGATATGGAAATGGGATACGAATACAATACGATACGAATAGAACGATATAGCAAAACCTCAAAAAGTAAGGACACGAATATGGTTATGATACGTTTTTAAAAAATATTATTTTTATAATTTTAGAATTGTATTATTTCAAAAAATAAAACTAAAAGTAAGAATACATTTAGTTTGTTGTTATTATCACAAATCCAATAATTGCCAACTAGAAAATTATGATGTAATGCTAAAACAACCAACTGCCAAATTGAAATTGTACATTAATCACATATTTGAATTAACGCAATAGGACTTATAATATATTGAATAAACAACATATTTGAATTAACGCAATAGGACTTATAATATATTGAATAAACAAAAGAATTGTTTTAAAAATTACCACTATTTGATGAGTCCTCTTTACCAACTTAGTCTTGTGCTATTTCACGGAACAATTATTATTATTGGCTTTTGGGTAGAGGTAAAATGAATACATTTACCACATAGGTGAAACTCTCAACCCATATACTTTAATCACTGACCCCTTGGGCCACTGCATGACAAATCCTGGCCTGATCCTAGCTCGTAAAAGTTGGAGCAGTAAAAAAAACTAAAGCAAATTGTACCGTATTTGTAATAGGTAAATACCTCTTTTTCTCTTGAAGTTGTCAGAATTATGTCCAAATTAGCCCTCCCAAGCAGACAATCTAGTGGATCATCTAATATTGAAAGAGGTCACCTTGGCTATCCCGATATTTTTTCTACTCATTTCGTTGGGCATTTGAATCAGGCGTTTCTTTCATCTTCTTTTCACATTCATTTTCTGTGCAAATCCATCTAGCTATAGGACCTCACATGGATAAATTAAAAAGAATTAAAAAATAAAAAATAAAAAATAAAAAATTAGAGCCTCCCATATCCCCACCATCCCTCCCGTATTCCCATGTATCTCCATGTATCCAACTTGTATTCAAAATTCTTAAAAAATTAGATACTTATTTGGTGTATCCTTGTGTATCCGGGCATATCGGATATGTTTATGTATCCGATACATTTTCAATACTGGTACAATGTCGATTTTGATGTATTCCTACTTTATAGGTGGACATGGACACCCCACAACACTTACACGATATGGACACGACAATTTTAAGAAAAAAGTAACGACACGACAATTTTAACAAAAAAGTAAGACACAACAGATTAGGGTCATTGGACGCATCACTACTGTATCATTCACATGCCAATTACATTCCATAAAAAATGGTACTAATAACCCATAGGCTATAACACATCACTCAACCAATAAATGTTCAATCAATGCATGCATCATAGATGGCATATATTATGTGACACAATTATTAAAATTAAAAGTAATCGACGAGGGATTGATGGGTGTAGTTCTATGTTGTTCAATGATGGTTTAATAGGTGTAACTCTATGGAGTAATTATTTGGTACTCCTGGAGTACATACTTTGTAGCGGTAGCGGTACATACTTTGCGTGGAATAATTATTTGGTAGTCCTAGAGTACCATGTGGCATGTTTACGTGATACTTCCATCCAATCATGTAGCGGTACATACTTTGGGTGGAATAATTATTTGGTAGTCCTAGAGTACCATGTGGCATGTTTACGTAGTGTTCTCATCCAATCATGTAGCGGTACATACTTTGCGTGGAATAATTATTTGGTAGTCCTAGAGTACCATGTGGCATGTTTACGTGGTGTTTTCATCCAATTATGTAGTGGAAAATACTTCTTGTGGAATAATGTTGCCCACCTTTGTTGGGTAGGTAGGGGATAAATGTGACCCAATTAGTATGCATCGTACTTTCGCATTTGTCGAGAATACCAGGTAGACAATGCTGTGGGGGTACTCCGGGAGTACCTAATAATTTTCGAACTCTATGTTGTTCTTGTTGTGTCATTTTATCCCATGCAATGTTTTCAAATTTGTAATGTGTTTCACTTGCGTCCAAGTGATAGATATGTGTGTCTATTAAATGTCTGAAGGGTGTCCGGTCCTGAATTATAAAAAATAATAAGATATGATTGGACGAGTGTCTAGCTCGTGTTGGGGAGCATTCGACGAGTGTCGGTATTCGACATGTGTCTGATTTTGGCATGCCACTTTCTTTCCTAGTTCTTAGATATGAGAAATTAAATAAATATGAAATTTATACCATACTTGTACCCAACAACCTTACTCAAAGCCATGTAACACAGCGTACGAAATATGGTTGTTGGGTAAAATGCATGCTTCAGTGCCTGCATTCAATTGTTCTTACTGTCCTCCATTCCTTAGTGTTCAGCATTCAATCATTATATCTGCTGATGCTATCTGAACATTACAAGGGAGGTTTACCTCATTCGCAGTCTTTCAGTTGCTCCATATGCTCCCCGCTTTGCAGTGGGGTCAGATTTAGTTTGGTTGGGTGAAAAGTTGGGATCTAAACATATGGTGGGCCGTAAGATACTGTGATCTTATCCCAGGGGAAAAAATGTTATCCTAAGGCAATCTACTGCAACATTCTGTGGTTTTTGTTGTGGGACACAAGAATATAAAGGACCTTGGATTTTGATATATCTACGGTCTTATGTATTTTGAGCACATGGAGCCCCATGTACTTTGAGCCCATTTAGTACCTAACGTCTTTTAACAACTATAGTGATGAGCGTCCCATCATTAGGTGAATCTTTGACTGTTCCTTGATTGTCACGTGATGTTGAAGGTACCGTGATCCAAAGACTGGGCTACCTTATGCAACGAAAGAAGCCTTTAAAATCATTCGTGAACGGTAAGGGCTCTCTTCCTCATACAAACAAACCTTTGTAATTTTTCTTGACTGATCTCTAGGAAATGTGATGTGATTATCATTATGCCTGCAAGTTCTCCTTTTATGGATTATTTTTGTGAATTGCTAAGTTTGAGAGCCAATTTGCGAGTATTACCTGTTTCTGTTTGAAGATTGTGTGCTTCACAATTATGAAGATATTGAATACTGTAGCATGCCTAGGAACATTGATTTTTCATTTTTCTGATCGTGTTAGGAGCTCAAGTTTTTCTGTTTAACATTGTTTACCTTTTTGTGACAAAATAACACATATTAGTTGTTTTTAAAATTGTTTCCTAACGAAAATTGGAGAGATGATAACATTTCTTGCTTGCTTGAATAATGCTTGCTAAACCTTATGAGGAAATATTTATTTAGGCTTGTAGAAAATGTTGTATATAACCTAAAAGCTTAAGTTGTTGGGTGGATAGATCTCAATATTATATTAAGTGACCACTCATTTCATACCCATACCCAATTGATATGGGTCGTCCATCCGCCAGCTGCTTTTGATGTCTGTCAGGTGCATTCTTTCTCTTTTCTTTGTTTGGTATATTGTTGTATAATTATTTTTTGTCAGTTGTTGTGGGGTTTGGGAATTCATTTTTTAATTTTATTTGTATGAGTGAGTGGAATGGGCACTGCTATGATATCATCTAGAGTTATGTGTCTAACCTAAAAGCTTAAGCTAGTAGGTGCAGAGGTCCTCGTGACACGGTGTTGGGTAGAACTCAACACCAAAATTTAGCTATTGAACTGTACATTACTTTTGTACTTAGGTGATGTGGGATTTCGCTTCACACCTTACCTCACGCGCAGCGTGCTCATTTGGCAGCATCTGTCGCGTGCAGGTCTGGGTCACGCACCCTACTCACTCTGATACCA
Organism: Heliamphora pulchella; assembly: GCA_032270985.1. Taxonomy (NCBI): domain Eukaryota; kingdom Viridiplantae; phylum Streptophyta; class Magnoliopsida; order Ericales; family Sarraceniaceae; genus Heliamphora; species Heliamphora pulchella. The sequence continues at coordinate 17,702 of JAULJZ010205191.1, forward strand.
TGTTATATGGTCTTGGATAAAACTCAATCTCAAAAGCTAACTATTGAGGTGAGGGTGCCCTCATACTTATATACCGGATATTACTTTTGTACTCATGCGATGTTATACTACGCTTCATAGTCCTAAAATTATATTAAGTGCTTTTCCATTCTATACCCAAGCAGTGTGGAATTGTATTTCTTAATGAGGCGAAAAGAAGTACAGACTGTATAATGGAGTGATTTTGATATAAAAAAATGTCATTCAATGTTTGAATTACTTCAGTTTGTTATGTCTTACTTATTTTATGGACATCCAAAGTTGCAAGTTTAGTATTTCCATCATTCCAACTGAAGTTTGTTATGTCTTACTTTCTTTTCTTTTCGTTTTCCCTCACATTTAACTAATTATAAAAGTTAACCAAGAACAAGAAGTTTAAAAGAAAAAGAGAAGGGTTTAAGTAATCTAAAAACAACTGGGGTTAGAAATACTTCCAATCATCTTCAAAACTATGGGGATTAATGCAGAAAAAGTCCTAATATGTGGTTAGAAATACTTATTTGATAATACATTAACAGAAATATCAGGGGAGGTCCCTGTAATTCTCAAATACCAATGGTGATTTCATCTCTGTTTATGTATTTTCTTGTAACATTGGCAGCTTGTGTTTCAATATTATCATAAAAAATGATGGCAAACAAACTTGCCTTTGTCTCTTTCTTTGGTGACAAGCATGCATGGCTCTGGGAAAAAACTTCTTGACACATGGCTAATTTTAATAAATCCATGTCCTAGACGTTGTAGGGATCTTTAGTAAGGTTTTCTTGTGGTGTAAAGCGTCAATATCATGGGATAATCGCAATGTTTAAAAAGTGTGATATAATATGTAAAATGTGGGATGCATGAGGCACTGCCCTAACAAGGTTAGAAGTATCAGGGTTCAGGGAATTTGGTGGTGCTTTAGATGTGTAATTTATCAATAGTTGAAGGTTAAAAAAGTTAGTGAACAGCATTTTATGTGTGCTAATGTTTTATGCATATATGTCCATTCGTTTCATTTTTTAAAACTTTCCTGCATGGTGACTGGTTCCTTCTTTTTTTTTGCTTTGTGTGGCATTGTCTTTGCCTTGCGTTTCATAAGTTGCCTCATTTTCTTCCTCACATTGCATCTTGTCTTTCTAGTCCAAATGTCTTAGTTATGGCGCTTGTTTTTTTTCTGGGAAACTGCCTTTCCTTGAGTGTAGAATTTTAGAAATATTCATCTCTATTTACTTGGATTTGTATTTTAGTCAATCCCGTATGTACTTTTCCATTTACTGTCCTCCTCCCAGTCATGTATTTTACTGAATATTTAGTGGAGGAATGACGGTGTTTTGTGAACATAATGATTTAAAACTGACTTCTCTTCCCCACTATTTGTTTCAAAGAACAATTATTTCTACGATTCTAAGAATGCATACCTGCTTATTGATGAAGAAAAATATATAATATTACGACTGTGCCCAATTTTGTAACATG
>JAULJZ010205202.1:0-17080 GCA_032270985.1 Heliamphora pulchella
TTGTTCTCCACTTGTCACTGCTTGATAAGTGGTGAACATTTTCTGATCTGCACACACATGTCGGGTTGCACCAGTATTCACCCACCACTCTCTTGGGTTAGATCCAACCATATTGACCTTGGATACCACTATTGTCAGGTTCATCTCAGACACATCAGAAGAGAGATTCTCTATTTCAACAATGTTGGCCTGAGATTACTTCTGCCTCTTCGAGGCATTTCCCTAGTCCTTGCGGCTACGACAATCTTTCGCCTGATGGCCCAGCTTGTCACTCACGAAGCACCTTCCTTTGAACTTCTTAGAATCACCACCCTGAGCCTTTTGGTTGTGATTCTTCCACTTCTTCCCTTTTTGGGCTTGTTCCACCACATTGGCCTTCGCCTTGAACGGGAACCCATGTGACCCTTTCCTTTCGGCAATACGGTTATCCTCCTCAATCCTAAGCCTCACAATCAGGTCTTCAACCTTCATTTCCTTGCGCTTGTGCTTAAGATAGTTCTTGAAATCCCTCCAAGACGGTGGCAGCTTTTCAATAATAGCAGCCACTTGAAAGGACTCACTCAAAGTCATGCCCTCGGCATGAATTTTATGCAGAATCAGTTGAAGCTCTTGGACCTACCTGATGATAATCTTCGAATCCACCATAAGAAACTCGAGGAATCTACCAATGACAAATTTCTTCATCCCGACATTTTTCGTATTGTATTTTTTGTCAAAAGAATCCCACAATTGTTTCGCCGTCTTTAGCGAACTGTACACGTTATACAACGTGTTGTCCAACCCGTTTAGGACATATTTGCGGCACAAAAAGTCAGCATGTCGTCATGCGTCGACTGCAGCCACAACCTGCCTGTCACCATCATTCTCAGACAATGAAGGAGGATCCTCTTGGAGGAGCCGCGCCAGATTCAGCGTCGTCAGGTAGAACAGCATCTTTTGCTACCACCTATTGAAATCTATTCGATTGAATTTTTTCGATTTCTCCCCGTGACTCACGGGAACCGTAGCAGGAATCGGGGCCAGAATAGAGACCGAAATCTAGGCCGGAACAGGGGCCACCACAGGGGTAGAAGCAGTAAGGGTAGGGTCCATTCTGTTGTCGGTTTCGGTTGTCATAAATGCAAAAACCGAATTAACAACGAAGCAGAATCCAACAATAAGCTTGTAAAACTTATACACAGTATTTAAAACTACAATAACAATATTAAATAAAATTAATTTTTTTTTTCAGAAACTTTAAAAACAGTAAATTAAAATATTGTATCCAACAAATAAATTAAAGTACTCATTGAAATCAATACCGACGGTAAATAATTTCAGAAATTAAGTATGAAAATACGAAATATTCTGTCTTAAGAATGTTGGTCTAATATTCTGGAAATACAACAATTAATCTGTCGGTTCTCAAATCGGGTCAACAACAGTATGCAATATAAAATACAACAAACTGAAATTGAAATATATTTCAATATATCTAAAATAGATTTATATTTAATCTGTATTTTTTGTTTAACAGAATGATACTATAGAAATAAGTTTTTTAAATAAAACAGAAGATTAATAGTGTGTAAATAAAATAGAATAACACTGTTATATATATATAAACTGAACATAAAATTACTGTTATTTCTGCAGAACTCAAACAAAACCAGAACTAGAACAGATAAAAAAAAATTGTGAGCAGAAAATAAATAAAGAACAGGACAGTGATTTTTGTTAAATAGAATACTGTTTAAATTAAGAAATCGAAAACAATAGCGAAACTGTGGAAGAAAAACAGAACCGAAAAAAGGAAGCAAATTAAGCTTATAGAACAGTCGAAGAACAGAACGTTGGGATTGAGTTCAGCGTTGAACGATATGTCATTAATACAGAATACGTCCTCGGCACGGTGCTTGCGATGTAGTGGACGTCTGCCTCCAAGATAAAACAATCTCCGTGTACAGAGGAAGCACGACAATCTGTACACACAGCGAACGCTGCAGTGTATAAACTTTCTCAGAAAACTTTAAATGATTGGAAGGATGATCCAGAACAGAGCTTCGGCAATGACAGTATGGAGATTGAATTCTTAAATCGGGTGTAGGAACAACCTATTATAGGTGTTAATGGCGACTGTTCGCCTTAATCTGAACAGGTGCCACACCGGTTTAGCCTGGCGGTTGGACCGTCCAACAGGCGCGAACCGGTTCGGTATTTCCAACGGTCGCGAATCAATAACCGACCCAACGGTCTCGACCCGCCAACGGTTCGGTAATAACGGTAACGGATAAAAATTTAAAATTTAAATAATTTAAATTTTAAATTAAAAAATTCAATTAAATAACTTTTTTGCAAAACGATGAGGGATGAACCCGCGGTCCGCGACCCACAGGCCCGGCTAGGCCGGCGGCGGCGGCGCGCGCGTGTGGGGTTTAGGTCGAACTCACCGTTTGATAGGTTCTCCCACGTCCACAAAACTCGGTACTTCCAAAGGGCACACCCCTTAGGCTCAACTTGGCTTATATAAGTCACTTACCCAAGTTTCTCCCAACCAATGTGGGATGGGAAACTCTTTTATACTTGCTTGGACATCCACCATTTTTTCTTCGAAGTAATGTGGGATAGATGTAAGTTACCATTATTTACCAACTTCAATGGCTCACTTTTGGAGTTAATTTCTCATTCACTCATTATTGATTTTGAATGCCACAAAATTCATGATTATTCTACCCATGGAGATAAACAAATTAGAACTTAGAATCATCAAAAAAGATTAATTCAATACAAAAATAATTAGTTTCACAGTTAGCTAAAAATCATATTCTAATTTTATTTAAAACCCATTCTTTCAACATTTGCCGTTAAAAAAAAGTTTTGCTGGGATTCAGTGTATCATCTCAAGGAGAGTATTTTGCTCACTTATTTTTTTGGTATTTACATTTGTTGTTTCTAGTTATGATTTTAACCATTATATTGTATTGACTACTCCCAAAATAAAAGCACTACAACTCCGTAGACGTTGTAGACCTAATTTTAGATAAATCATGTAAATCGTGTGTTTATGTATGTGTTTGTGTTGCTCTTCTCAGTATTATTTTCTTCTATGCCAAAACATCAATGTACCACCCGATGGACCTTGCTTCCAAACACAAAATAAATATTTCTTTGCATCATTAGTAAAAATGAATTCTTTATTATAAACTAGACTTGTCGCCCGGGTCCAATTTTCTTTTCTACGATTGACAATGTTAAATATTTAAAAAATAAAAAATAAAAAAATACTATTTTTGCAAATTTATGTAGAAAGTTATGTAAGAAGTGAGTAGCTATGTGAAGAGTGAAAAGCTATTTGTAGTTAATTAAATAAAAAATGATATTTACCCCTATTAATATAAGTAAATTCCATGTAATGTTGTTTAACCAAATTTTAATATTAACCCTAGTGTTTATTTATTACGAAAGTATAAATTAATATTTTCAACAAAATTAGAAAAACAAATACAAAAAAGGAAAAGAAAAGACAAATAGATTTCTTTATTACAATTTAATATTAAAGCACGATTAGAGAAAAATACAAAAAAACCATAAAAAAATGAAATCAAAAGAAATTCTCCTGCCTCCACCCACCTACCCACCCACTAACAGCACTCACAGCCACCCCACCTTTATACATTAGTTCTTGCACTTTATTAATAACATATAGTGATTTTTAAATCTTAATCCTAACTTACATAAAAGTGATGTTAGCAAAAAAAAAAATCAAATCGTTTTTGCTAAACATACTTTCTAATTAACATAGATAAATATAATATATTAATCAAATAATATAAATAACTCAAAATACTTACTTGAAAACGTGGTTACTATGCACATTTTCAGTTTCATCTTGAAAATGTGGTTATTAAAACAAGCTTTCAGTTTTATTTTAAAAACGTTATTAATAAAAAAAACTTTTAGTTTTAATTTGAAAGTGCTTTTAGAAAACATGCTTTTAGTTTATTTTATCTTTGTGGTTTAAGTCTAATTTGAAGCCTTATATTCGAAGTCTTAACTTAAAATCAGTTTTAGTAACTACGTTTTCAAGTTAATTGAAAACATTTGAATAACCATGCTTTCACGTTAAACTAAAAGTGTTTTTAGTAACCACCCTATCAAGTTAATATTCCCATTATTTTTTATTAAATGGCTTAATAAAAATATAACAATATATTATATTTTTCAAAACCAAGAGATAACCAATAATGAATATTTTCATTATCTAGATTCGATTATTAATAAAAATGAAAAGATTACAAATGATATAACCAATAAAATTAAAATTAGTTGGCTCAAATAGAGGAGTGCTTCCAGAATTTTATGTGATCGACGAATACCTACAAGATTAAAATAAAAATTTTATAGAACAGTTATTAGATCGACAATTTTATGTGAGATAAAATGTAAAACTACTAAAAAAGATCACATAAATAAGATGAGTGTTGCGGATATGTGGATGTTAATGTGGATGTATGGTAAAACTAAAAAATATAAAATTAATAATGAAAAGATTTGTGAATGGGTAGAAGTTGCACCAATTGAGGACAACTTGAGAAAAAATAGATTAAGATAATTTGGACGCATACAATGTAGACCAATTGATGCAGCTGTTAGAAAAAGCGACAAGATCATGTGTAATGAAAACATTAGAAAGATGAGTAAATTTAAATTGACATGGAATGTCGTATTAAGAAAAGATATAAATATATTAAAACTAATTGAATATATGACTCTTAACAGAATATAATATTGTAAAAAGATTTATGTAGCCGACACCCATTGACTAAAACAAAAGTTTAAGTTTGGTTTAATTTGGTTTGATTTAATATATTATATTTATCCATTTTAATTAGGAAGCGTATTTAACCACAATGCTTTCATTAGAAAATATTTTTGCTAAAAATACTTTTACCTACTTGGAGCACAAAATTTCAAAATTACTATTTAATTAATAAAATATTAAAATTAATTTACTTACAAAGGTCAATAAGTTCCCTACTCGATCGTCCTCGACTCTCCCTAATGGTGCTTGGTGCCCCCTCTCTCTTCTTTCTTTTCGTCTCTTTCATCCCATTGATCATCATTATAATTACCATTACCATTACAAAACGCCAAGCTATGATTGAAGGTGGTTGTAGATGGGATTGGGAAGCGGCTGAAGGAGGTGGCGCTTAAGAAATGGGCCTAGGGTGTGGAAGAAAAGAGCCAAAAAGGCAATGGGGATGTGGTTCGGGAAGAGAGAGTATTGAGGTTGAGGACAAGAACTAATTTGTCCTTCTTGCATAATTAATTTTTTGTTACATAAAAATAAATAAATTAATTTTGAATTTAAATATTAGTAGTTCATAATATACATGAGTGTCAAGAATTATTAATATTCTTTTTTCTTTTACGTAATATATTTTTTGTATTGAACTATAAGCTATGATTGCAAATGTTTATGCTTTCAAACTTATATGAGCAATTTATTTATTTATTTTTTTGTCTTACAAGATTTTGTTAAATTTTGAATATGATATTATTTTACTATACATGTTTTCGAAATATGTGAATATTGTTAGAATAATTTATATATATTTGAATTTTGATATCAAAAGATAAAAAAGAAATTATGATGCCAATTTTATTTTATTTTTTTCTAAAATTATTATGTAATTGGCATAGGTGAGAAATTTAACGAAAATATAGATGGAAGTTAATTTAAGGAAAGATATTGTTACAATTGAACAAAAGTCAAGTGGCAATGTATTTTAATTAATTTTTAAGAGAATAATTATACTTTTTGAATTTTATAGGGGTAAAATGTCAAAATCTCCTAAAATGGATAACATTTTTAGCATATGTAGAAAAATTTAACAAAAACATAGACGGAAGTTAGATTTGGAGGTTATTACTACACTTAAATTAATTTAGGAGCCAATTTATACAAATTAATCTTTTAGGAGGTTAATTACAAATTTAAATATCTTTTAGGGGGTAAACTGTTAAAAGCTTTTATTATTATTGAATGATTGCTAATATCTTTAGTTAGTTTTTTGCTTGATTTGTTAAATGTGATTTTTTTTTAAAAAAAAATTACATTAAGTTTTTATTTTTTAGAAACTAAGTTAAAAAATAATTTTAAAGTTTAATAATTTTTCAACTTGTTAAACCATCTAAACCGTTGGTTAAAATTGCCAAAAAACATCACTCAACCAGTTAATTTTGATAATTTGTGAGTTGCCGGTGAGTTGAAAAAATAGTCATCGGTCAAAAATGAGTTGGTTGAAAATTTTTCCTTAATTCGCTCCAATCCAATCCGTGCACACTTTTACTTATACTAACAAATATACCATTCACTCATAAGTAGGTGGTATTTGGCATTACTAAAGTTCAGAGCTTATATATTTTAGCTTATAGTAGAAGTTGTAAGAATTTGGTAAAGATTGCAACTTATAACTAAAATAAAAAAATAAATAGTTACAATTTGTAACAGAAACTGTAGATATTTGGTAGTACTACTGTTAGTGACTTTTAATTTTTTATTATTAATTTTAATTATAAATTATAATTTTTTTCAAACAGCTCTATAACAGTGTGACTCACAACAAATGATGGTACCCATGACTACAGTGTTAGTAAAAGTGTTAGCATGTGTTTGGTGTAAACTCTTTTTATGTGTTTTTTTAATTTTTAATTTTTATTTTAATAATTAATATTTATAATTTCTTATGACGAGAAAAATTTAAAAAGTATGGCCATTCAAAATAAACTTAATTTTTTTTAACTAATGACAAAAAAATCACTAAAAAGCCATTAAGTGACTTTTTGTTTTGTAGTAAACTTTTTAAGCATTATTTCAAACGAATATATTTTTTTAAGATTTCTCTTCTAGTGAGAAATTAGAGAAAAAATAAAAAGAGAGAAATTTAGAAAATATGAGGCATAAACTACCGATCAAAAAAAAAATTACTAAAAACAAAATTATATAAAAAAAACTAAACTAAATACAAACTTATTAGTGTTAGTAGACTTATAATTCTTTTTTCTTTCTTTACGACAGTAAACACAAAAAATGATATATTTTCTAAAACCTCTCTCACTTACTTTCGCATCCTTTCTCTTTCTTTCCATTAGTTCTAAAAATAGTCTATTTTTCTTATTTTATTCCAAATACTCTCTTTCTAAACTTGTTGCCATCTCTTTGTCACTAGACATGAACCACCAATAATCCATGACAATCAATTTTACACCACAAAATTAACGCTCCAACCTGCTTGAAAATAACAAAAAATAATAAATAAATTAATAAATAAATAAAAATTTTCAATCTTCATTTTCACCTGATTCTTTTTGGTACATCGGAATTAAGATCACCCGATCTCTAAATATTAGTACAAATTAAGTATAACGGTCATGTCACGCCATTGTTGATATGGGTTATAACTATCAATAATAAAATAACCTATAGTAGACCAATTATGTTACTTAAATATAACCATTAAATTCAATTCATTAACAAATTAACCCGTGCAAAGTGAGTTTCAATATGCTTACGTATTAGTTTAATGTTACGGTTCTCTTTGTTTCAACGTAAAATATTTTATTTAACTTTTAGTATTTGATTTGATAAAATCAAGGTAAAATATATTTTTAGTAAGTCATTTTACTTTGTAAAATTAAAATTAATTTACCAAAAAAAATACGACATTTTATGATAGTGGTGCTAGCTAGTAGCGACAATGGGATAGTAACAAGAATAATGGTGTTGGGGGCCCGAGATATAGGGATCAGGGGCCAGGATTTGAGGATGGAGCTCGGGATCTAGTAGTTAGGAATAAGGGTTTTGGGTTTGGGGTATGCGGGTTATGGCCTGAGGGCATGGGGGTCGAGATTAGGGGTCTAAAGGTCGACAGTTGGGGGTCAAGGGTTACTACCATTACCGCAACCGCCATTGCTTTTACATCCACTGTTACCGTCAATTTTAACACTACCACATTAATCAGCACTATCATTTTCAAAATCACAACTAAATATATAAAAAAATATTTTCTCAAAAATAATTTTCACGAAAATATTTTTTAATAAAAATATATTACATCGAAATAAACAAAGTCTACATGGTGATACTATGTGTTGATAATTTCATATCATCTGTGAATTGAGTGGAGATGTTTTACAATAAACTCCGTTTTTTAAATAAACGATCTCTTAAGACAAAAAAAAAAAATCCAATTTCCCTATTTTTTGGGCTGTTTATTATTTAGTGATGCTTCATAAATTTGTTCATTTTTTTAATTATAATATTTTTCACAAATTTTAAAGTCAAAATAATTATCAAAAAAACTTAAAAAATTCAATAAAAACCAAAATACTTCTTAAAAACAATCTGAATAAGATTAGAAAATGATTTATTTTTCTATGATACTTATTTTTTAGAGGAAATTAATTAACTATTATCATAACATTGAGTAGTCTTTTCTGTTCTATGGAATTAGCAAATTTGAAATTATTATGGCAAATAAGGAAATATACAAGTAGTTCGTTGGTTGTTGAGATTTGATGTTTGAACTGGTTCAGAATGGCAAACACTATCTATATTCTAATCTAAGAAAGATATCACGTGGTATTTGTAAATTAATAACTTATAAATTATAATTTATAATAAAAATTATGAGTGTGTAGTAAAAATTATAGTTTATAATTAAAATAGAAAAAAAATATAGTTATAAATTGTAACAGAAGTTGTAGGTGTTTAAAAAAACTTATACCTTATATTTAAAATTAGTAACAAAAAGGTAAAAAACTACTAATTACAATTTTTCCAAACACCCCCTAAACGTTGGATGTACAGTTGGGATGGTAGGGCCAATCTCGGCTTACTTTCCTAATCTAAATCCACCAGTTTGCAAGTTTTTTCAAAAACTTATAATATATTTTATTATTTTTTAAGCAAACACGATACATATAAACGAAAAAGGAAGTTTTCGTTTCGAGCGTTCTGAGAGCTCTAATACTCTAATATAATTTTTTATTAAAAATTTTAAATTAAAAATATTGTTTGGTTATCTACTAAAAAATAATTATCAAATCTTGATATTCAAAATTTAAAAAAAGATTTCTTAGGAGATTTTCTAAAAAGATTTTTTTAAAAAGAAAATCAAATTCATGTTAAGATATTTTAAAAAAAAATTGGTAAACTATATTTTTTTAATCGAAGTTTCAAAAAAGTTTGATATATTTTTCTCAATTTTTTTAAAAAAATTTTGGCAAAAATTTTTAAACTCACTAACACATTAAAATTATCGTAACTTAAAAAATAATCTTTTAAGAAATTTTCTTAAAAGAGATTTTGTAGGAGGTATCTTTAAAAGTTTTACTTAGAAAAAAAGTTTCTAAAAGATTATTCTTAAAAAAATCAAATTTATATTATGGTATTTAAAAAAATTATCTTCAGAAGAGAATATCTTAAAAAATGTTTTAAAAAATCTATCCGCATTTTGCAAAAAATAACCTTTCCTATCATTTTAAACACAATGAAAAGTTAACTGGAGTTAATGATATCATTGAAAAGTTAAGAAATGACTCCTCCTATATTTTTATCTATTATTATTATTTTATTATTAAAATCTCATACGGGATCACTGCTAAAAAATATTGAAAATATATTTATTAAAAAAATATTGGACATAAATAAAAATTAAAAAATTGAGAAAAAATATATTTCACGGATCATTTGGCTTTAAATGAATAATATATTTTGTCATTTACCTACTCCTAAGTTAAAATTATGTTTTAAAATAATTGGTCACTTGGATTTGAAACTTAGATTTAAATATATTTTTTAAATATATAATTGCATTTTTATATTCTAAAAAATAATTTAGTTATGTTTGAATGTCTTAAAGAACTTCTTGATTATACAAAATAGTATGCATTTATTATTTTTAAAATTTATACTATTTACGATCAAATATGAAAATAAGTAATATAATTTAGGAATTTTTTAAAATAATATTTTCATGCATAGCGCGGGTTATTGCTAGTTAAACAATATATATAATCTCATTTAGGCATTTACTATCTTATACTATCTTTTTAAAAGAAATACTAGGTCTACATATCACTGATCGCTTCTATTCCTCTAATTTAGTCTCATATTTACATCAAACATGATTTGGATAGTTTTCAAGTTTTTCATTATATTTTTCTTTTATTTTTTTATACCTTGTAGCTAATTTTGAAGTCCAATCCAATATATTAAGTTGGAAGGGTGGCTGTGTTTCATTACATTTAGAATATTGGCATGTAATGAGTAGAAAGGTATTTTAACCATTTAACCTAATTGAGGAAGAATCTAAGTAGGTATGATCATTCATGCTCTCCAACAATATGTGCTAGTCAGTCTCACAGACAATCAATCCTTAGAACGGACTTGATCATCTTTTTCTCATTTTAGAAATTCATCTTGATCAGTATAAGTATCCTGATCAGTGTATAATCTTGGCCAGCGTAATGCATAACGAACACGCTCGATTGCCCGAGACAAGAAAATTCTGTCAAGATAGTACGGCCATAACCGTTTTGTACAGTGGGAGTGTTTAAAGGTACAATATAAAGGACCAGTTGTGACAAATTTAGATATACTCTAACAGAATTATCTCTCATCTTTTTCTCTCTCTAACTTTACTTGCTGCCCACTCTACTGAAAAATCTAACTTGACCGTTGTGGGGATCCCGTCGGAAACACTTTGGCGCCCCTTCTAATTGTTTGATTGACATCTCAGGTGAAGCTGGAACTTCGAAGGACTATTAAAGGAACCTTGCACCATCATTTTGCTGCTGTATGTGGGAATTATCCTTATTAAGTGGTGAGTTTTTTGTTGCGATTCAAACGAGATACATGGCCGAAGAACCCAATTGACAAGGGGTGCCTCCAATCACAAGGCCACAGCTAAATGCCCAAAAGTTCAGCACCAGCTGCAACATTTGACTCGAGAAATCTTTCAGTTAGTGTAGTAGAATCAGGAGTTGCTGCAGCAAATCTGTGAAGGAGGGAATGATTGTCCTCTTCTTGTACCGATTAATCTTCAGGGTAACTATAGATTCGAAGGCAACCACGCAGGCGATCCCTAGGGAGAGGAGAAGTTAGGGAAGTTGGTACTAAGATCAACTTGCCCCCACAACCCATTGGTAAAGAGCAATGCAAAAATTCCAGAGGCAAAACAGAGACCTCTAAAATGTCTGCCAGATGGGATGAGCAACTTAGGGAGATGAAAGAACATCTTGATGTAGTGATGAAAACTATAAGAGGTAAAACCCCTTCGACCCTCGATGATCTGGTTCAAAAAATCAAATTCGCATTCAAAACAAGCATAATGGAGCCCCTTGCCCCTAAGTTTAGGATGCCACAGTTGGACATGTATAATGGTAGTTTTGACCCTGTCAACCATCTAGACACCTACAAGTCCATGATGTATCTACATTCAATCTCTGATGAAATCATGCGTAGAGCATTTTCCACCACATTGAAGGGCCCAACTAGAGTGTGCATTTCGAAGTTGAAACCAAACTCCATAGAGTCATTTTCCCAACTGAGTCAACTCTTTGTTAGCCATTTCATTGGGGGACAAAGGCACATAATATCGATCACATGTTTGCTCAACATTAAGCAATCCAAGAGTGAGACCCTGAGAGAGTATGTTGCACATTTTAATCAAGAGATGCTCCAAGTAGATGAGGTTAACGATAAAGTAGCCTTGATGGCCTTTATAGGAGGGCTGCTACCCTCATGTTTCCTGTTTTCATTGTTCAAGGCATCGTCGGTAGATATGGCAGAGCTAATGTCAAAAACTCATAAGCATATAAACGCAGAGGATGCGATAGATGCTTATAAGGTCAAACTAGATGAGCTAACAACTAAAACGGTGAAGAAATCGAAAGAAGAAAATCGAAAGCAAACCAACAAGAAACCAGAGCACCATAAGGTGAGATTAGCAAAATTACAGTTTAAATGCCCTAGTGATAATCGATACCACCAGTATACTACTCTCAACGCTTCCCTTGAGCAGATCCTGATGTACATCAAAAGAGACATAGATTTGAAGTGGCCAGAGAAGATGAAGGGCCACCCCTCAAAGTGTTCAAAAAATAAGTATTGCCACTTCCACAAAGTTCACATCCATGACAGGAAAGATTGTTATGATCTGAAAAACCAGATTGAGCGTCTGATCAGGAAAAGGAGGTTAGGTCATTTCGTAGGAGTACATATTCATCCAGACCGACCAGAACATAGCGAATAACCACGGAGCGACCAACACTAAGTCAACGTTGGGGGTGATCAGCCTAATCAACCGCAGATAGAGATCAGAATGATTTTAGGAGGCTTCGTCGGAGGAGGACAATTTCAGTTAGCCAAAAAGGCACATACAAATCGCCTAAAAGTTGAAAAGGAAGAAGATATAAAGGAGCAAAGCTCCTACCGAAGTCATGAGTGGTGGAGAAACTCATGATATCCTTTTCAGAAGAGGATTGTCTTGGAGTTCAATACCATCATGATGAACCTATTGTTATCAGCCTCTTCAGATTAATATGACTTAGGCATAAGTGTCAAAGATACGTTTGGTTCATTAAAGAAGATTCCTTTCTCCTAAATGATGAATTAGATGTATTATTCAATTTATTCAGATGCAGTGTAGGAGAGATTGGAGTAATCACATAAAGATCATCCACCATTATACCAGAACAGATAAACAGTTTATTATCCTTAATAACAATAGAGTTATTAAAATAAACTGAATATTTATCCTTAACTAATCTAGAAACAGAAATTAAATTTTTTCTAATGGAAAGTGCATAAAGACAATCTCTCAATATTAAAATCCTATCTCTACTAAAAATAAGAATGACATCTTCCACTGCAATTGTTTCAACCCTGGTATTATAGACACCCCAATTTGACCCCGTCCAATCTTAGGTGAATTCGATGATTAAAATAGTTAGAATGGTGTCTCAATTCGATCCTCGGAAAGTGATCCAAGCTCGGTAATTGAACTCGACCATCAAAAACTATCAGAAACCTTCAAAACCAATGAAATTGTACCAAACCATCGATAACTTGTTGCCCAAGTCATTGCCAGAAGCGGCGACCGCCATGTTCATTGTGGCGACCGCCAATAGAACCTTGTAGAACCTTTTACAATATAGCGACCGCCAACTCACATTATGGCGGCCACCAACTCCAAATGGCCTCAAATGCCTTAGAACGTGGCAGCATCTCATTGGTTGAAAAACTCTATAAATACCGTACCTCTGGTACGTTTTCAAGGAGAGAATCTTAGTGAGAGATTTAGTGAGAGAAGCTCTGCCGAGTTGCCGAGCAATTTCGAGCCCCGACGCCGAAGTTATGCCGAAGAACCGAGATTCGAACCCCCCCGATATCGAAGTTCTAAAACCCTAGCTTGAATCAATGCCCCAGGATTGGATCATTGAAGCACATTCCTTGGCTCGAGGATTCTTTAGCGATCCAAGTATTCCGCTTAGATCCCCGGTCCTTCTAACTCTATTTCCTCTCTTTTGGAGTGATTGGGTTAATTTTTATGTATTCCTTTCAGTTACATTCTTGTTTCGCTCATTAATTGCTACATTTATATTTAAATTTATATTTCAGCTTACTTAGTTTAATTGTTTTGTTGATTTACTTTCATTTTAAGCTTTTTTTAAATTGTTAAATCAGTAAATAGTGCTAATATTTCTAGCAATTACAACTTGTTAATGTTGTAAATTGTTATAATCAAAACACTTACATAAAAATGGTTGTAATCGTCAATATTACACCAATTTAATTCTAATATTTTATTTTTTTTATTTTTCTTTCTTTTTATGTTAATTTAATATTCTAACATTTAATTTTATTTTCTCTTCTTTTATTTAGCCTAATTTTCTTTCCTAACATTTACTTTCTCATTTCTTTCCTTATAATATTAAGTTTAATATTCCATTATTTTATTAGTTTTGTTATAATATTCTAGCATTTATTTTCTTTCTCATTTTCTTTTCTTTTAGTTTAATGTCCATTTTTTTTAAGTATTAGTTAATGTTCTAACATTAGTATTAATTTAATTTTCCATTGCTAGCTCTTATTTTCTATGTTCTATCTTATTTCAATATTAGTTTTATTTTCTTTTCTTGGCATTCATAGTATTTTTATTTTCTTTTATTTCACTAAACTCAAAAATTATGAAAAGGGTCTTAAACTAACTTTTAATAATTAACTTAATTAGTATTTCTTTTCTTTTAACATTAGTATTTATTTTTCTTATAAAACTCTATTTTCTTTGATTTTATTTTTTTTTCATAGCACCTATTATATGTTTCTTTTCTCATATTATGTTAAACCCAAAAACTACAAAAGACTTTTAAGTTAATTATCATTTTTAAATGGTATTATTATTTTTTTTATAAGTAGTAAAAATCCTATCGTTATTTCATTTCTTTTGCTTTCTTCTCTTTTCTTTTCTTTTTCATTTATTTTCATAAAATGTACATAGTTTGGTTATTTTTTAGTAGTATTTTCTAACATTTTCATTCGGCGTCTTTTTCTTTTATAAACTTTTTCTTCATTTTTTTAGCAAACTCTCTTTTATTGAAACACTTTTATTTTTGTTTCATTTGTTAGTAGACTTTCTTTCTTTTAAAATATAGAATTCTTGCACATCTTTCATTTTTAGTATTTATCATGTTCATATTTTTTTTTAAATGAATGTTTGTGATATGTATGTTTTGGTTATTTTCTTTAAATGCATGTTTAGAGTAGTTTAGGTCATTTTCTAACAAATTATGTTTAGGTAATTTTAGCATTTTTAGCCTATTTTTACTCTTTTATTTGAATCATGTTAGTTTAGGTTTGTTTTAACAATATTGCATGAGGTAGTGTTCCATGTATTATTTAGTTAGAAATTGCATACCGTAGGATTTAAGATTTTATCCCCTTATCTGTTTTGATTTGGAGTGCTATGTACATATGTTATGTATTTTCATATTTGATTTTGGATGTTGTCTCTTTACCTCTATTTTCTTTATTTGTCTGCATTTGAGAAATCATATTAAAGAATCAATGATAATTAGTAAAGGCCAACCTTACGGTTGGGCGAACGGGGTGCCTAACACATTTTTCGATTGGTACCTTAGCTCCTGACCTTTCTTTCTCTAGTTAACGTTTTAAAGATCAGTAGTCAATTTTATTTTTCTTAGTTTTTCTTAAAAACTAAGTGGCGACTCTGTTTTCAACACAAGGGGTTCTCAAAATTTAGTTTTCAAGGTGTTAAAAGATTTTTCTAAACATTCTTTGAATTCTCTATTTTTGAACATTTTTCAAAATGACCCATAAGTCCCAACGTCACAGGTATTATTACCCATGTGCAGATAAATCTCATCATTACTAAGTTGTTAGGTTTTCTGAAAGTTTGAAACCTTGCAATGAATTGAAGACTGATTAGTAGCTTCCGTATCTATACATTAGGTACCAATAGATAACACTATTAGGGTTAGTATACTGAAAATTATGTTTTTAATATTTAATTTTATTTTAATAAAATTAATTTTCTATTTTATGAGAATCCTTATGAACAATGTATGTGTATCATTTTGTTAATGATATGCATGGATGTCCGATATTCTGTATAATATTTAATCTGGTGTGTAGAGTACGGCTTACACATAGAAGATCAGATTTTAGGTTCTTGCAGAATATAAATTTTATGTTCATAGTTTATATGGAAATGGACATACTATCGGTACGACTGTGATACAAAGCTTTAGTAAACTTGTCATGATTATGGAAAACAAGTAATAGCGTCGTCTATTGTTCCGACTCTCTGTGGCAGTATATTTTGTGTATTAAACGAGACATTTGGGGTAATTAATTTTATACTGACTATATAAATTAATTCACACCTCAAGCTTATTATGAATAGTACTTATCCTCTTAATCCTGAAATAATTATTAATTTTCGTATATTTAATATTCGTTGTTTTAATTCATTAGAGGGTGCGATTTTATATGGATCTATATTCCCAGTGAGTTGGATAGCAGTATTATTTATATAAAAAATATTAATTATTGACAAAATCCAAGTCTTGAAATATTGGGATTGACGATCTCCTCTTAAGGATGCTTCTAAGTTTTGACCGGGCCAAACGCTGTAGGTGGATTTAATTATCTGGCGGTCAAATAAGTTAAGCAGATTGGCTTAAAGAATATCAAGATGCTGATTAAATTAAATTATCAGTAATTAAATTTAATTGACGGGTATCGAGAATCTTAACATGGAGAGAAATGGTAAGCATTTAATAACAGGAGCTCAATGTAAGAAGGTTTTGAGATTATGGATCAGAATGCAATTATAGTTCTTTAGTGGTGTGAACTGTAATTCAATTTTTTATGAAAATTGAAGAAACCGCTACATGTCTTTCGATAATTGCAGAAACCTCTATTAGCTGTCTGTGTTACACTGGAAGTCTAACTCATAATTACTCTCCACGTCCCTATTGTATCCCTATATATATGCGGGTAAGCAGAACCAGTTTGATGATGATTTTTATCATTATTATTATGATATTTTTTTTGTCTTTCAAGACTTAAATATATCGGGATTCTGCCGGTACGAGTTCTCGGAGGATCGTAGCCCACACTACGTTCGAGGATCGCATACGAGAATACAGTAGAAGATCTGATTAGAGTTTCAACTCAGAATCAAATCGTAGTTGAAGAATAGACTGACAAAAGGTATTTTTCTAAATTAACTTTGATTGCACGGATTTATTTTTTATTGTTCGACATCAAAATTTTTATTTAGAGCCCATTTCGGCGTTTGTCTGTTCAGTTAATTTTTTATTGAAATTCGTTTACAGAAACAATGATCTTGGCAATATTGACTCCAACAAATTGGTATCAGAGTCGTTTTGTTTTTTGTTTACGGTCATCGGGGTCGGGTAGATTTAGAACTGTGCTAACTTTGTTTTGTAGGCCTTCTAAATCTCGATTTTATGATCATTATTTATTTTCATATTTGATTGAATACGT
>JAULJZ010205213.1:0-19196 GCA_032270985.1 Heliamphora pulchella
GTGAGAGACTCCAGAAATTTTAAAGTCTTGAGTGTTCATCCAAGTTTGAGAGAAGAAAGAAGAAGAAGAAGAAGAAGAAGAAGAAGGAGGAGGAGGCTCCAAGAAAGGAAGGTCTTTGGAGACCAAGGTTCATAAAGCTAAGTCCTTAGGCCATCTCTATTCATTAGGTCTCAAACAAGTAAGTAAACCTCTAAACTTTCTTCTCGTACTCATCCAAGATACCCCTCAACCCATCTCTATAAACACCCCTAAGAACAAGAAACAAAATGTCACCCAAAAAGGCGTCGTAATGGTAGAATAGGGGCTATTTGTGTATGATCAAGTTTTGCATGTGCTTGCATGTGTATATTTTTGAGTTATATGGCTTAAATAGGTTCTATAGTTTTTTTTATATGATTTTATGACATGCATGCAAAGAAAACACATTTAAAATACACACAACGGATGCTAAACAACCAAAACCCTATGTAACCTAATTTTCTGGGCTTACCAACATTCTTCCACCAACTTTAAAACATCATAACTAATTGTAAAAAAATGATCTTAAAGTGATGTTTGTTTCCCGATT
Source organism: Heliamphora pulchella (assembly GCA_032270985.1). Classification (NCBI taxonomy): domain Eukaryota; kingdom Viridiplantae; phylum Streptophyta; class Magnoliopsida; order Ericales; family Sarraceniaceae; genus Heliamphora; species Heliamphora pulchella. Next base: position 569 of record JAULJZ010205213.1, read on the forward strand.
TATATTTTTTGAGTTCTCTTTTATACAAAATTCATTTGAAGTGATTTCGTTGGGTGGAACTCCAGATATGTCATTTTTTCCAAAGAGTGTCAGATCTTGACCACTCTGAGTTGCAGACCTAAAAACCCTAAGTTAGAGTGAGAACCGAGCTTGGGTCAAAGCATAAATCTTGTAGAGGACATATTTATCTTTCTGTCCACCAAAATGGAGCCAAACATATGAAGTCTTGATGGGTCAAAACACTTCTCAAATCCACTATTGAGGTTCAGTGACTGACAGACCTCTCTGTCACACATTTTTGTGAGACCCAAAACCGAACTTTGTAGAGGCCAAATCCAAAAGTGGTAAACATGAACATTGTAGCTGACATATTAAACTAATTACTGAACACATATCAGCCCAAAATACACTCGGATGATATCCAAAAAGTTTTGAGTACTCTCTGTTAAAAACACATTCTGCAGACCCTTTTTAGGCTAACTGAACCCTTTTTACAAATTGGCCAAAATCACTAACGTTTTCCAAACAACTTGCCTTAGATCAAAACATAAAATTTGTATGGGACACCTTAAACTAAAACCTCCCAAATATCAGACCCATAGCCCTTGAATTGGTGCCCCAAAACTGTGGCCAACAAAGACGTAAATTCTGCACTTTTCTCTGTAAAGTGCTGAATGGTTTTCCCTTAATTAAATCAAATGACCTTTTTTCCCTAGGATCTAACCTTAGTGATAAATATGAAAGTTGTAGAAAATATTTTTATCTAATTGGTGTTCAAATTTCAAAAATTAAATCCATGCCTAGGTACCTCAAAACACTGTCAAAAGTTTTAAATTGGCGCTTGAATAATTACCCAATTTTGGCTAAGTGTATAAGCAATGTGTCACATTGTGGAATTTGAATATATGGACTTTAAATGAATTATGTGAATAATTTGTGTACGAAAATAATAATTTGATGAATAGAATCCATGCCGCTAGGTTGAATTTATGTCTCGCGAATTATCGTTTGTACTTTACATGTACTCCATGATCGTAATTTTATAATTCCATGTAAAGCATACATATATCATTTTAGCCCACGTCATGATCAATTTATACATGTAAATTGTAAATAGCAGTTGCATATGTCATATCACGTCACCATTGGGTTGGGCTTCGCAAGGTTTACCGTTTTATTTTGAGAAAAGAATGAAAATTGAACCTTAGGGTTGGTAACATGATTGATGGAATTAGAATATTGTGATATTGGCTAAATGCCCTGATTATGATATTGGTTATATGCCCTAATTTTTTTTGGGATGGTTTTGCCCCAAGTACTAAATGTACCTTATTGTTTATGATGTATATTTTTGGTGAAGGCAGTTCGAGTGGCGTAATAATAGGAGTTAGATTTCACGATCCCACGTTTGACCTTGACCTGAGATTCGGGAGCCTGAGTGTTGACTTGTCCATGCCCTTGCCGTCAGTAATGACCCCGCTGGACACTCAGTCCGCTACATAGTCATCCCACAGCTTAAGGAATGCTCTTTGTCAGTCGGTAAACTTGGTCAGCGTGATTGGAATCATGGGGTTTAAGATGGTTCACCTCGATTTTGGAGAACCTAGAATAACTTAAGTTTAAATTGGATTAGAAAATAAAATTGGTTGCATCGCATTCATTTTCATCACGCACTTGCATAATTTTTCTTATATAAGCCTACCTTGCAATAAATATCAAATTTGTCTGTCTAGTTAGCCTTAAAATTGTATTGCGTATTATATGATATGTATTGTAGGATATTTTGTTGTGAGTTTGGTTAGAAGGTTTAGGGAGTTTGCTTCTAAGATTTGGCTCACGGCATTCGTGCCACAGGCGAGGAAGAAGAATCATTTTAGAAAGTCGCACCAGAAGAAGAATAAGGTTTTAAAGAGCAAGGTGAGTGGCGGGGACCAGCCAACCTCGACTATGCGAATTGAAGAAACTGAAGTTCACCCTTTTTGGTCATTTTTTTTATGTTTCCTCGGGCTTATTGTAATTTTTGTTGAATTTTTTTGTGAAATTGTAATCGTTATGTACTTTTAATCAGTTCAGAACTCTTAATGATGTAATATTTATGATATCTAAATATGAATGAATGGTTAGAATGTTTTGCTTACCTATACTTATGTATGTCCCGACGTGCCCGGAGGACAGGGCGTCACACTTTATACTAAAAAATAGCATTCGAAAAGTAGTATTTTTTTGTCAAAAAATCAGTCCAAAAATAGTCTTGAAAACTGCCGAAAAATATCCCCAAAAGTCACCGTAGTAGCCCCAAATAGTTGCCCGTTTGGGCTTTTTTCGATGGTGTTTTTTATCCCATTTTTTCTAGAAAAATAGCTCAAATATTCAGCAACTTGTTGCTTCGAAGAACGGCCCAAAAACAATGCCGAAAATGCCCCAAAAATAGCCCCAAATCAGCGCTGCCGCCTGTTTGGCTTTTTACCGCTTGTTTTGGCCTGGCTTTTTTAATGGTTTTTAGACAGTAATTTAAGGTATGTTTGCTACTTTTTTATGCATAAAAAATTACTCAAAAAATAGTCCAAAAAATATCCTAAAATTTATCAAAAAGATCCCCAAACTACCACCAGCGAAGCTGCCGATGGTGGGCTTTTTTTTTATTTTTTTGGCTATTTTTGACTTATTTTGCGACTATTTTTAATGCATAAATACTGTAGAAACTCACAAGAAAAAATAATTTTAAAATTGTTGAAAAATTACCGTGATTTGTGGCCCGTAAAAACCTAAAACCACTGCCGGTGCCGCCATCTGTTCTTTGTGTTCTTGAATATTCAACCTGTTCTTAAATATTCTAAACTGGTATTTAGAAAGAAAAGATTATCTATTACATCGAAACCTATGTCCCAAAGGCACACATTCGATTCTAGAAAAAACTTAATCTATCACGATCAACCATTGTGATTAAAAAATTAAATCATCATCCAAATCATTCAATCAAATATGAAATTAAAGATGATCATAAAACCAGGATTTAGAATACCTGCAAAATAAAGTTAGCACAGTTCTAAAAATACTCGGCCCTTTTGATGTCGAACAATCATAATAAAAATTCGTGCAACCACAGTTAATTTAGAAGAATACCTTTTTTCGGTCGATTCTTCAACTACGATTTTGATTCTGAGTTGAAGCTCACGTAAGACCTTCTACTGTATTCCTTTATGCGATTCTCGGATATAGTGTGGGCTATAGTCATTTGAGAACTAATACCGGTAGAGCCTGGTTAGCTTTAATTTTGAAGGCAAGTTATGAATTTGGTTCAGCCTACATGCATACTTATAGGGCTACAACAGGGACCTGAGGAGTAATTATGACGAAGACTTCTAGTGGAACACAGATACCCATCCAGCGGTTCCCGCAATTAAGCAAACCTCACAATGGTATCTGTAATTACGAAAACTTTGCAGCGATTTTTGTAATTTTTATAAAACACTAAATTACAGTTCACACCACTAAAGAACTGTAATTGCACTCTAAGCCATAAGCTCTAGAACTTCATACATTAAGCTCTTGTTATAATTGCTTAACTCATCTTCCCACGTTATTATTCTCGATACCTGCTAATTAAATTTAATTACTGACAATTTAATTTAATTAGGATCTTTAAAATTTCTTAACTCCTTTTGCTTAACTTATTTGACTGTCAGATAATTAAATCCACCTACAGAGTTTGGCCCGGTGAAAACTTATAAGCTTTCTTAAGGGGGTATCGTCAATTTCGGTCATTCGAAACATGGATTCCGTCAATAATTAATATTCACCATATAATTAATACCGCTATCCAACTCACCGAGAATATAGACCCATATAAGATCGCACCCTCTAATGAATCAAAACAATGAATAATAAATATACACAAATCAATAATTATTTTATGATTAAGAGTATAAACACTATTCATAACAACTTTAGGTGTGAATTAATTCATATAGTCAGTATAAAATTAATTACCCTAATGTATTCCATTCAATACACACAAAGTGTACTAGCATAGAGAGTCGAAACAATATATGATGGTATTATCTATTTCCCAACACCAAGATAGGCCTACTAAAATTCTGTGGTACAGTCGTACCGATGGTATGTCCATTTCTATATAAATTGTAAACAAATAACTTATATTCTGCAAGAATTTAAAATATGATCTTCTGTGTGTAAGTCGTACTGTACAGACTAGATTAAATACCATACAGAATATTAAATACAAATTAAATACTGTATAGGGCATCTATGCATAATATTAAAGAAATGATATTGCATACATTATTTATAAAGATTCTCATAAAATGAAAAATTAATTTTATTAAAAAAATTTAATACTAAAAATATGATTTTCAGTATACAACCATAACAGGAATCACATTGAGTACTCGGTGTACTCGGTTCATCGCGACTGAATAACAAAGTAGCTCGATTTAGGTATCTCGGACATGGCCGACGGGTCCAAGCAACTGGTCAGCCTGACTGACCTCTATCACTGGTCCCCCATTCCCAAGAGGCTGTGGGTCTCGTGCTCTCGGGAATGACATCTTGCCACGTGCTCTTGGGAATACCATCCTACCACTACCATCATGAGCATTTATTTGCCGGCGGTGCTGCAGGACACGAGGCGTTGGCATCTTAAATGGCCAGTTACTTTGAATGTCTTGCAACGGTTTATTAAGTGACACTTAGCACTATCTCGTCGGACAACTTTTGCACGTTCTACGGATGGGGTTCGCTAAAGTCTAGGCTTAATACATCTACTCTAGCCTTTCTTATCCATTTTCCATTCTCAACCCCCAGCAACTCTTCACCGCTTCTTGGGAAATCCAAGCATCTTCACTTTCCTTGGATTGCTCTTCCTCCTCAGTCCTGGTAAGCTTTCTATTTCTGTTCTTCTTTCTTTTCTCTTTGCTCTTTTTTTTTGTTTGCAAACCTAGCTTCCATTGAACCACCATTCTCGGCTCCCTCTCCTCTTTACTTTTTGAGTCGGGTGTCCTTTCTTCTAAAATCATATAGGCATCCTCCTTCCCTAGGCTTATTCGTCCAGGGTAGGCTTCCCTTTAAATCTTTACACGTAAAAACCTTTAATTTTGCCAGGTTCCTGGTCCTCATAATCATGATAAGAGACGCTGAATTTCCCCAACCCAAAGAGTCCGACTCCGAGAAAACCTCCTCTGCTTCTACGTCCCTCGAAGGAGGGGGAGAAAACTTCAGCCCTTAGCTCAAGGACCTAGCCAACACTTCTAAGAGTCTCTCCGCTGAGTCGATGGCTCCCACCACTCGACTAGCCGACCTAGAGCGTCTTAGGAAAAAATACAGTATTTCTACCTCTGTTTACCTTAGAATTCCCTCTTCTCTAGAATGGGGTTGCTCTTTCTCTCCTAGGGATATATGCTTATATGAGCATTCTTTTTTTGCTGGGCTTAGGTTGCCTTTTCCCCGAGTCGTTCGGGAACTTCTATAGTTTCTAGGCTTAGCACCCGGTCAGCTGTTACCAAATGCCTGGCGCATTCTGCTGGGTTGCATGGTGTTATAGGAAGAATCATTCCATGGGAAGAACCCTCTTACTGTTGAGGAGTTCCTTTATTGTTAACACCCCAAGGAAAAGCATCCCGATTGGTATTCTTTCCAATCTAGGTCCAAAGACTGGGCGCTAATCCAAGGGTACCCTTCTTCCAATAAACATTAGAAGAAGAAGTTTTTCTTCATCTTCGGAGAGGGGTGGGAGTTTCAAGACTGGGAAGTGGTCATCCCAAATGTTTCTAAGATCCAGAGGATATGGGGAGATCCTCAATTGGGCAGCATCTCTCTAGAGCCTGTTCTTAACTCCGCGAACAAAGGCTAAGTGGACATTGTTAAGAAATTTTTTGACAAATTGTACAACTATCTGGTGATGGCTAAGAAGCTAAGTGCCTACATACTGGGTCCCCTAGTTCCACGTGAGATTCGTTGTCTCTACCTACTTTTGTTTTAGCCATTTAGTATCTTCTCATGTCTAATATACCTTTTTTTTTCTTCCCTTGTTCTCTTCTTTTTTTAAAAAACAGAGATGTCAAAGAAAGTGGATAGGGCTTTTATGGCCAGGATCCGTGCCCAAAATGCTTCAGGTTCGGATCCTCTTGCCTCGAAGAGGCCCTTCCTGTTTACTAAGGGGAAGGGTTTACCGACCATGCAGCTACATGATTCATCAACCTCAACCGAGAAGACAGTGGTAAACTTGGAGCCCTCTGTTGGGGGTGATGTACCTGTCCACTAGGCCAAAGAAGCTCAGGTCCAGCCTGAGGAGGTGCAGGTCCAGTTAACTCCTTTTCCTATAGTCCCTTTATCTTCTCTGCCCTCTCCTTCTATAACTCCTTTGTCCCCTCTGCCTTCTTCCTTAGCACCCTTATCGGGGGGCATCCTGAATCTTTTGACATAGCCCGAGCGAAGATGTAGCAATTTATTGGTGACGATGTCAACGCTCTGAACACTGTTGCCACAAGCCATATAGCCAAGGATCTGCTCCTTGACTTTACTAGAGTAATCCCTTTTTCTCTTTCGTATGCTTTCCATTACATATTATTTTTATCTCTCTACTTACCTTTCTTTTCTTTTTCTTAAAGGTTTGCATTCGGGCAGCTCATCTCTCCAATCATTGCCACCAATGCGAGCAACTCTTCCATTGCAGCGTGTCTCTTACTATCTCGCTGGAGGAGGAGTGATCGAAACTCAAGGCTGAGATAGAGAGATTAAAAGCTGAGATGGCTAGGAGGGGAGCAGAGCTCGAGAAGGTAAAGGGGGAGTTGGTCAAGGTAAGCCAAAATGTCGAGAAGACAGAGGAAGAGCTGATTGAGGCCAACCAGAAGGCTACTACTTGAGAAGCAGAGTCCATCGCAGCCAAGAGGAGCGAGGAGGCCACTCGATCCCAAGTACTAGAGCTGACTACACAGTTGGGAACCGCCGAGGGAGCAGCTATTGACAGATTCAAGGCGTCTGAGGAGTATGGTGTCGAGTTGGCTGAGTACTACCTGAGCAGTTTTAAAGACATGAAGGCTCAGGCTGCTACCACCTTCAAGGACTTGGACTTTTCCATCTTTCTTCTAAAAGACGACGATCTGAAGAGTCCTCGCTCTTAAATTTTTTCTCCTCCTTCTTCTAAAACACTTTTGATCCTTTGGTAGTCGAGCCTTGTTTTGGGCGAATAGGAAAACATACATTAATATTTGGTAGTTGGATCTAATTTTGGACGAATAGGAAAATATACATTAATTTTTACGTTATTTTAGGGCCACGTTTAGGTCATGCCTGACTCTATGCTGTGCTTGTCTTATGAACTATTTAACTCTATGCTTTTGACCTTCTATGCATTCGGCACTCCTAATTGCTCCTGAATTCCATTTTTTTTGCTAAGGCCTTGGTCGAGTTCTTGGCAGCCCTGACCGTCTTAAGATCGACCGAGCTGTCTAGTAGCTGGGAAATTTACGAAGGCCTTGGTCGGGCTCTTGGCAACCCTGAACATCCTGAGGCCGACCAAGTTGTCTAGCAGCTGGAAAATTCTACGAAGGCCTTGATCGAGCTCTTAGTAGCCCTCACCATCCTGAGGCCGACCGAGTTGTCTAGTAGCTGTTAGATTTGTTAAGGCCTTAGTCGGGCTCTTGGCAGCCCCGACCATCCTGAGGCTGATTGAGCTGCCTAGTAGCTGGGAATGTTGCAAAGGTCTTGGTTAGGTTCTTGGCAGCCCTGACCCTCCTGAGGCCGATTGAGCTGTCTAGCAGCTAGAAAATTTGTAAAGGCCTTGGTCGGGTCCTTGGCATCCCTAACCATTCTGAGGCCAACTGAGTTGCCTAACAGCATGGGAATTCTGCGAAGGTATTAGTCGGTCTCTTGGTAGCCCTGACCATCCTGAGGCTGACCGAGTTGTCTAGCAGTTGGAAATTTTATGAAGGCCTTGGTCGGGCTATTAGCAACCCTGACCATTCTAAGGTCGACCGAGCTTACATATGTAAAATGTTCTTAGAAATTGAATCTTTATTGATAATGAAAAAGGATTACATCACTGATAGTACTTCCTCAGATGCTTTGCATTCCACGGGTGTGGCATGACCTTGCCTGCCAAGTCCATGAGATGGTAAACCCCCACCCGGACACTTTGCTTTACCTAGTAAGGTCCCTCCCAACTTGGCCCTTACTTCTCCTACTGAGGATCCTTGGTTTCTAGGGTTACCTTCCTTAAAACAAGATCCCCTACATTGAATTCTCATCCTCTAACTCTCTTATCTTAGTGCCTTTTCACCTTTTGCTAGTAAATAACCATTCGAATAGCCGCTTGCTCACGTACCTCATTAATAATGTCTAGGCTAGCTCGTAGGTCATCTTCATTTTACCTCTCTTCAAATTGGGTTACTCGGGCACTAGGTAGACCGATCTTGACTCATATAAGCACCTCAATTTCAAAGGCCATCATGAACGGTGTTTCCCCTATGGCCGTTTGGGTGGTCGTTCGATCAGCCCATAGGATACTTGGTAGCACTTCTGCCCATAAACATTTTGCCTACTCGAGTCTTGTCTTTATCATCTTCACAAGAGTCCAGTTGGTTACTTCCATTTGGCCATTGGCTTGGGAGTGAGCTGGAGTGGTGTAGTACACTCAAATGCCCAACTGCTTACAATAATCCCTCTATTTTTTGTTATCGAATTGCCTCTTATTGTCACTTATGATGGGCCTTTGGAACCCCGAATCTGCAGACGATGGATTTTCATACAAAGCTTACAGTATTGGATTCAATTATCTTCTCTAATGGCTCGGCCTCCACCCACTTGGTAAAGTAGTCAACAGCCACTATGGCGAATATGGTCCACCCCTTCCCAAGTGGGAATGGACTGACCAGGTATATCCCCCACTAGGCGAATGGCCAAGGAGATGTGATCACGGTCATTTTTGTAGGAGGCTGCCTCGGCACATTTGCGAACCGGTGGCACTTATTGCATTTCTCCACTAACACAAAAGCATCTCGTGCTATGGTTGGCCAGTAATATCCTGCCCTTAGTACTTTGTGAGCTAGTGCTCATGCCCCGCTGTGGTTGTTGCACACTCCTTCATGAATTTCCCTTAGAACATAGTTCCCTTCGTTTTCTGTGAGGCATCTAAGGTATGGGAGTGACAGTTCTCTTTTGTAGAGCTTTTCATCCAGAATAATAAACCAGCTGGCTCTATGGCGCAGTTTCATTCCTTCATTCTCGTCGGTTGGACAGATGCCATCTTTGAGATATGCCATGATCGGGTCCTTCCAGGTTATTCGTGCTTAGTCCCCACCTACTTCTAATATCTCATATTCCTTCCACTCTAAGCCTGACTCGACAAGGTATTGCGGAGGAGTTTCATGGTCCAATTCATATTCTGTGGTTGAGGCGGCTTTAGCCAGGTATCTGCTTGGTGATTCTTTTCTCTTGGCACCTGTGCGATTGAGAAGTATTCAAAGCTTTGGTCTAGCGTTTGGGCTACTCTCTGGTAGGCCGCCATCCTATCCTCTTTGGCCACAAACTCGTCTTGGATATAACCGACCATTAGTTGGGAGTTACTATAGATCATTACCTGTTCGGCCCCTACTGCCCTGGCTAGTCTCATTCCAGCGATGGCGGCCTTATACTCGGCCTCGTTGTTGATGGCTTTGAAGCAAAAATGGAGCGAGCATTCCATTGTGTTGCCTTGGGGGGATATGAGGACAATTCCAGCTCCACCGGCATCTCTATTGGCCAACCCATCCATATACACTTGCCAGACTCATTTGGCATCACAGTCCTTATACTTAGTCGGCATGGGGAGACTTGTTGCTTCCAAACTCAGTAGTTCCACTTCTGATATGAATTCTGCTACGAAGTCTTATCCCTTTATGGCCATCCGGGGTTGGTATCTGATGTCAAACTCCCCCATTTTAAGGGACCATTTTTCTAACCATCCTAAAAGATTGGGCTTTCGCATTATTGGCCATAGATGCAGATTGGTTAGCACATCCATAGTATGGGCTTGAAATAGGGGCACGGCCTCCTCGCTGAGATGACTAATGCAAAGGCTTGTTTCTCCAATCTTTGGTACCTGGCTTTGGCCCCCCAATATATTCGGCTGATGTTGTATACCGACCTCTACAGTCCTTCCTGATTCTCTGGGATCAGAGCATCACTTACTGCCAACGTGCCGATGTAGATACGGCAAGATACAGGAACACCTCGCCACCTAAGCAGGTTCAGGACAACAATGGATGTGAGGATAGGTACTCTTTGAGGTCCACGAATGTTTTTTCACATTCCTCCGACCACTCGAAAGCCTTTCTCAGAATTTTAAAGAAGGGGAGGCACCGATCGGTCGCCTTTGAGACGAATCGATTGGGCGCCGTTATTCTGCAAGTGAGTTTTTGTACTTCCTTTGTAGTTTATGGGAGATGCATCTCTTGAATTGCCTTGATCTTTTCTAGATTAGCTTCTATTCCTCTCCAGCTTACCATGAAGTTGAGAAACTTTCTACCAATGACACCAAAGGCACACTTAGTTAGGTTTAGCCTCATGTCATATTTTTTGAACACTTTAAAAGTTTCCTCTAGCCAAATGGTCTCTGCCCTTCTGCTTTTGGTCAGCATCTTATCCATGTAGCCCTCCATATTTCTCCCAAGCTGCTCGCCAAACATGCGATTCACTAGACGCTAGTATGTACCCCTCGTGTTCTTAAGATCAAAGGGTATGACACTGTAGCAATAGAGTCCTCGGTCGGTGACGAAGGACGTCTTCTCTTAATCGCCTGAGTACATCCTGGTCTAGTTGTACCCCGAGAAAGTGTCCATGAAGCTGAGCCGCTCATGCCCTGATGTGGAGTTTACCAACTGGTTGATTCTAAGTAACGGATAGCAGTCTTTGGGGAAAGCCTTGTCCAGGTTGATGAAATCCATACACATCCTTCACTTTTCATTATTCTTCTTTACAAGAATGACATTCACTAGCTAGTTTGGATATTATACCTCTTTGATGAATTTTGCTTCTAGCAGCTTGTTGACTTCCACTGAGATTGCTTCATGCTGCTCTTTGGCAAAAGTTCTTGGCCTCTGCTTGACTGGTCAGTAACTTGGGTTTACGTTGAGCCTGTGCTCCATGACTTCTGCTCTTATGCCTGGCATATCTTCATACATTCAGCCAAACACCTTCTAATGCCATTACAAAAACTACAGTAACTGTATTTGTTTGGCCTCTGGTATAAGGCTACCAACGAATACCTTTTCGGTCAGAATGAAGGGGAAGGCCCAGGAGTTGTTCTATCGACTCGGGCCTCTTCCCCTGGTTCTCTTTTTGAGACTCTAGGGTTTCAATGGTCAGCAATTTCTTATCCTTTGTTCCTCTAAGGGAAGTGGCGTAGCATTCCCTTGCTGTAATTTGATTAGCTCTAAGCTGGCTGACCACCCACGGCATGGGAAACTTCATGGTTAGGCTGGATGTGGAGGAGATCGCCCGAAAGAGGTTAAGAGGTGTTCTTCCCAGTATGGCATTGTATGCTGAGGGGCAATCAACCACCAAGAACGTAACCTATCGAGTAGATTAGTTTAGGCTGGTCCCCATGGTCAGGGGTAAGGCAATAGCTCCCAAGGGTTGAACCTCTTCCCCAACGAACCCAACCAGTGGGATTTAACAGGAGTTTGTCGACCTTTGTCAATATTGAGCAGCTCAAAAGCCTATAGAAATAGAATATCTGCTAAGCTATCGTTATTTATCAATATTCACCATACTCGATAATTAGCCAATACCATCGTGAAAACCAAGGGATCATCATGGGGGTGCTGTACTCCTTCCTCGTATTTGTCTAAGAAGGTTATTACCTCTTCTATGGAATTCGTTCAGCTTTGTGGCGCCGGGATTTTGGAGTTTTTGGTAGGTCAAAAATACGAGAATTCAAACGGTGCTTGAAAACATTTTAACACTTTCAAAGAAAAATTTTGAAAATCCCTTTTTGTTGAAAATAGAGTCGCCACTTGATTTTTGAGAAAAATCAAGGAAAACAAAAATTGCTACTGATTTTTAAAATGTTTAACCAGAGAATAAATGTTCAGGGGCTAAGGTACGAATCGGGGAAGGTGTTAGGTACCCCGTTCGCCCAACCGTAAGGTTAGCCTCTACTAATCATCATTGGTTCTTAATAAGATTTCTCAAATACATTCAAATATAGAAAATTGAGGCAAAGAGAGAGCATCCAAAATTAAAATATATATATATATATATATAGCATATGTATATAGAACACCAAAACAAAGCAAATAAAAAAATAAAATACTAAGTCCTATAGCATGCAATTTCTAACTAAATGATACATAAAGCAAACCCTCATGCAATAATAATTTAAAGAAAAAAATCATGCTAAAGGTGATTAAAATCAAGAATAGACATAAATTGCTAAGAATATTACCTAAACCATTCTAAACATACTTTTAAACAAATTTTACTAATAAAGAGAAATGTAAAGCTAAAAATTGAAAGAGCACAAAAACTACTATATGAAGAAAGCAACAAGAGTTTTATGTTTTTGTTTTTGTTTTTTTTATCCATACAAGATAAAGAAAACAAAAAAAAATTACAAAAGAAGATTTAACCAAATAGAAATGATTTTAAAAGAAAACACAATTAAACTAATTAGAAAAAGGATCTAATTATTTATCATGGATTTGATATATTTTATATTTTAAACGAAACAAAATAGAAGAAAAAAAAATAAAAGAAATTCTATAAAAAAAAGTGAGTTAAACTACTATTAAGTGAGAAAATTACACTAACATTTAAAAGATGAAAACAAGAAAAGGAAGAATATTAAACTAGCATAAAAGACTTTCGTGAATTTTGAGGTTAACAAAATAAAAGAAAGACTATGAAAGGAAAATGAAACTAACATTAAAAGAAAAAAGAAAAGAAAATGATCTATTAATTTGTTATTGCCTTCCCAGTTAAGATAATTTCTAGGATCTTGACTCGATTTTTTTGATTATTTTATCCCCAGCCAAGTTCTTAAATCTTGACTTGATTTTTGACTTGTTTAGTTGTTAGTGCTCCCTTTAGATCTTGACTCGATCTTTAAGAATTTGTTTGATCATATCAATGTTTGCATCATATTTGCATCCACATCATGTTCAGTGTCTTGCATTTTTGCATTTACCCCATGAACTATATTTTGGTCTAATCCCTAGCAAAGGGGTACGTAGGCAGCTCGATGGAGTATGACCAACATCATATGCATGCTTGTATGGCCTAAGATTGACGTCTTGGTCAAATAGATATTGTCTCTAGATCTTTGATATAGCTTGTATCACGTGTTGCTATAAAAGTTATATCAAAGAGGGGTAACTATTGACACCCCAATTTGACACCGTCTAATCTTAGATGAATCCGATGATGAAAACAAATGGAGCTTCTCATTCTTCTATGACCATAGGGGCTATGGATTCCCTCGCTCTTGAGGCAGAGCGTGCCTCTCGCCATGCTGCTGAAGACGAGGCACGGGTAGCTGTCGAGGCACAGGCAACTACAGATGCTGCTACTGAGGCTGAGATGGCTGCCTTTCTTGATCCACATGCTAGAGAGGGTCACCCAGTACCCTTTGATTCACATGCCTATGCCCCGGCACCCTATCGCCTGGTTTTAGGTGGGATGAGGCTCTATGATCCACCTATTGATGCTGTAGCTGCCGACGTTCTTCTCTGGGAACCAGGCAAGCATATCTCTCGCCAGCGTCCATTGGTAGGTTCCCTATCCTTCTATTCAATATCAAAGCATGTTATATGATATATCTCAAACATAAATGCATGCCTAAGATTCCCCCTGTGATATGCGATGATGTGATATGTTGATGACGCAATATTGGATATCTTTGATAACTGTATGCCATGTTTTGAGATCTGGACATGTAGAACATGTAATCACAACAAACTTAAATACTGGACTGAAAAACTTAGCTTAGGTACCTAGGCAAAGGAGATTAAAATAGTAGAGACACTAGGATTAGGATTTAGAAACAAACAATAAAGGGGTGGTTATTTTAGCAAAAATCACAAAAAAGGGCTTGATTTTTAATTTTTATTTTGGGGCAAAATATAGATTTTTAAGGAAAATTTTTTAAAAAATCTAGGAGAAATTTTCAAAAATTCTAAAAAAACTCTAGGGAAAATTTTCAAAAATCTTTTAAAATCTAGCGAAAATTTAGCAACAAATTATATAAAAAAAATATATAGGGGAAATTTGGCAAGAATTTATGAAAATCTAGGGGAATTTTGAAAATTTTGCAACAATTTATAAAAATTAGGGAAATTTTCCTAAAAATTGGGGGAAAAAATTTTAGAAATCCTAAAAATTAGGGAAAGGTTTTCTTTTTTTTTTCAAAAATCCTAAAAATCTTCAAAAATCTTAAAAAACAAGAGGCAATTTTGCAAAACTCCTAAAAATTAGGGGCAACCTTTTTTTGTTTATTTTTATTTTCGAAAAAACCAAAAGAGGGCATTATTGTAAAATTGAAGGGGGAATTTAGGATAGAGATTTGCTTGGCGTACCTAAGCTTAGGGTCCCTAATCTACTACTATGGCGAGCAAAAACCAAAGGATCGTCACACACACACGGTTCCAGGGTTGAAAAGATTTGCCTGGCGCACCAGGGCTTAAGGTTACTAGTCTTTTACTAGAAAATGTAATATTTACTCGGCGCACCAAGGCTTAGGGTTCTTAGTTTCTATTATGACGTCCAAGATTTATCTGGCTTACCAGGGCTTAGGTTGCCTAGTCTTCTCGGGCTTAGTGTTCCTAGTCTTCTACTAACTAGGACGTGTAAGATTTGCTTGGCACACCAGAGCTTAGGGTACCTAGTCTTCTAGGGCTTAAGATATTTGCTTGGCTCACCAGGGCTTAGGGTGCCTAGTCTTCTAGGGCATGTAGGATTTTCCTGATGCATCAGGACTTAGGGTGCCTAGTCTTTTAGGGCTAGAGAGATTTGCCTGGCTCACCAGGGCTTAAGGTTCCTAGTCTTCTACTAGGACGTGCAGGATTTGCCTGGTACACCAGGGCTTAGGGTGCTTAGTCTTCTAGGGCTTGAGAGATTTTCCTAGCTCACTAAGGCTTAGGGTTCCTAGTCTTCTACTATGACGTGCAGGATTTGCCTGGCGCACCAGGGCTTAGGGTGCCTAGTCTTCTAGGGCTTAAGAGACTTGCCTTGCTCACTAGGGCTTAGGGTGCCTAGTCTTCTAGGGTTTAAGAGAACCGAAGGGTCGTCACTCACACACGACCTTAGGGTTTTTATTGCTTTTAGTTATTCTCTCATATCACTTATTTTGACTGCTCTTATATATCCTCCGCTTATCTTCTTCTTTTCAGGCTAGTCACTACGTCTGAGGCTTTGGTGGCTCTGTCTTAGGCGAAGTTTTAGAGTGATACAATGCCCTCCCTGCTCCCAGCCGAGCTCTTGTTGACGCTTTCGGCTTTGCTCAGTTCATACCCCTGTTGGGTAAGACGAGCAATGACCATGTCTGGTTCACGGCCCTTGCTGAGCGGTGGTGGGATACCACCAACACCTTTCATTTCATGAAGGAATTTTTGTTGTATATGTTCGATACCTCCTTGTTCTCGAACAAGGAGAACACCATTCATCTTCACTACTTGGGCACCCTTGCTCGCCTCGACCGAGTTGCTACATATGACTGGGGAGGAGCCGCTCTTGCCACGCTTTATGGCATTATGAGGTCCTTGACCCGGTTCCCCCAAGACCTCAACATTGGGGGATATTGAAGGGTCTGGGAAGTATGTTTTAGTTTCTACACATTTGCATTTATTTCTGTTATCTGTTAGTCATCATTTTCTTACTAACATCTTTTTCTTTACAACTTTGGACCTATGAGTTCCTCGGGCTTCATGTCTCAGCAAACTCCTCCGTTGATCCTTAAGTCATTCCTCGTGCAGCCCGGTAGTCCCAAGGTCTGAAGGGGAAGAAGGCTGGGGGAAAGGATATTGATCGATTTCAAGCTTCTCTGGACCGGCTGACCCTAGACTAGGTATCACTATTTACTACTTATTGTACATTGCCCCTTGTATCATACTATTTATTGTACACTAAATTGATTACTGTGCACTGCTCTATTTACTGTACTGCACTGCACTGCTCACAACTCACTGTACTGATCACTGCACTATTGAACCCTGTTCTGCACACTAATCACTGCTCTGTACTGCTCACCGTATTATTTGCTGACCCGTATTCTGCATTGTTCACTGTTATTTTGTTTTCTCTTGGTTTTTATAGGTGCAATGGGATGTCTGGTGTGGAGTGGAGGATTAGGCTGGCATAGATTTGATGCATAGCCAAGATATTACTTTGAGGCAGATTTTGCTGGAAGGGCGCTTTAGTTGAGAGTTCTACCTCGGAGAGAGGGTGGTCCGCTAGTCACTTGGCCTCGACCACTTTAGGATTTTGATAGTCCCTTCAGCCTGCATGTGCTGGCCCGACCTCCTGAACCGTGTGGACATGCTCCTAGAGTTGGTGGGGACTCATGCCACGGAGCTGTTGGTAGCAGAGGGAGATTACACATCCTGGGTTCGGGCACATTTATTAAGATCACTCGGCCCTGGTCTGACTGTACCTGGTGATAGGAGGAGGAGACGGGCACCGGAGGCTGCTGATGCTAGTGCCAGAGCTAGTGTTGGGATCGGAGGTGCTGCTGCTACCGCTGGAGATGCTGGAGATGCTGGAGATGCTGGAGTCAGGGCTGGAGCTACTGCTGCTGGGGGACCTGCTAGAGTAGGAGCAGTTGAGGTACCCTGGACTATATCGGCGCTCATCGCCAAGTATCCTTTCGACATTCCTATCCCAGTTCCTCCAGCCCCAGAGTTTCAATCAGTGCATGCTCAGGTTTGATCTCTTTTTCACTGTTTCATTTTTTGTCCTTCCTCTATTTAGACTGCTTAGTACTTTATTCCTTTTGGAAAATGGATCAGGCCTGACTAGATTGTCTTATGCTGGTGGTAAGTGGCATGCAAACTTTGATTTGCCAGCAGGATGCTTCTTTGATTGCAGTTGGGGATCCTTCTGTCCCTTTACCAGTGAGTGTTTTCCTCTTTGACCTTGCTGTTCTATTATGTTCTTTACTCTTACTTTTTGTCTCTTTTTATAGCCACCAGTAGCTGCCACCGGCACAATACCGCTGTAGGTTCCTGTTCAATCCCCTGCTCTTGTCCCAGCTCTAGCATGAGGTCGTGGGTCGGGCCTCTTCCCGAGCTCGCTATAGAGGATCTGTCTCTTCTGCCAGGAATCGTTCCAGGGTTGTATCCTCTTCTTCAGATGGCAGAGATGATAGTGATAACTTTGAGGGACTTTTTAAGGATATCAGCTCTAACGAGGCCGGTCCTTCCTCTCGCTAGGTCCGCTCGAGGTGGCAGTGAGAGAAAGAGATTTTCCCTCTTTAGATGCATTCTAACTTTTTTTGATACATTTATTTTTTACGGGCCTGCGTGCCTTAGTTATACATTTCCATACATTTACTTGATTTTATGGGCCTGGGTGCCACAGTTTACATTTTGATACATCCTGTCATATTTTGATGCATTTTGGGCGTCCGTGCGACTTACATCTTGTTTGCATGGTTTATCTTACTTACTACTCAAACTGCTCTGGATCTCAAAACATTACATGGATTACAGAAACTGCCAACATAACATTCCCGCCACTTTCTAACATAGCGGTTGCCACAATTCATAGTGGTGGTCACCACAGCATCCAAGAGACATGTAGCGGTCACTTGGTCAACTAGGTGACATCACTGTACTGTATTCTTTCATGTTGGCGGCCCCACACTCCAAGGTAGCGGTCGCCACCTAGACTATACTATTCTCTGAACTTTTGATTTTCATCCTTTTCATACCTTATAAATACAGCCTTAGAGGCCCCATTTCCTGTTACTTTCATCCAAATGACTTCTTTCTATGGTCCACTCTCTGCATGGATTGAGGAATTTTCCCGTATCAAACCTCTAAACTTTGCTTCTTTTGGCATCAATACCTTATTTTCCCTGATGGCCATAAAGATTGATGGACCATTATTAAAAGCTACTACTTAGTTATTGTTCGGAATGTATACTAAAAAGTCATATTTTTTATGTATTTTATTCTGGATCCCTGGCATATTAATAAGAAACATTTGAGATGGTTTTTCATTTATGATTTCATATTTATATTTGTGATGTATGAATTCATAGTCCGTATATTCTGTCAAGTATTTGACTCGGTGCATGCTGCACGGAAGATCGGGTCAAAAGTTCTGACAGATTATATAGGTAGGCTCACAATCGCAATGGACCCGGACATTCCATTGATACGATTGTAATACATCGTTATAGTAGCTGGTCTTGGCTAGGTCAAACGGATCGAATTCAGGTTTTAGAAATTCGATGTTCGAGCTTGATGTGTTAGTACACTTGGAGTGTATTGAGAGGGATCAACAGGATGATCGATTCTATACTTACTATATGAATAGATCCACATCCCGTATTATCTTGTATTGCATGAACTCTTAATCCCGAAGTGATTGATTAATTGTGTTCAGATAATGTACAGTACTTTGAGTCATCAAT
>JAULJZ010205223.1:0-12155 GCA_032270985.1 Heliamphora pulchella
TGGTCAGAGCCGCATTAAATGCGACTAGACCGGGTGCCATCGTCATCGCGCACCCTGCAACCTCGAGGGGAGTACCCGGTGTGAAGAGTTCGGCCCAGGGGACGATCGAACTCGTATCGTTAATGATGATGTGATTGTGATGGGACAACAACCAGTATCAGGCGGAGACAGAGGAGGCAGAGCCGATTTTGAGGGGACGTGTGACAAGGGAAACAATTATGAGGTTGAAAAAAGTAGGCTAAGTTCCCACACTATAAAAAGAGGATGAGATCTAACAAAAGAGGTGATTCGTATTTTTTTTACCATTAACAGTACTTAGTCTGAAAAATCTTTTCTAACTTAACCATCAGAGTGGCATTTGGCGAGGCGCCGCCGGGTAGCTCACGTTTGTGTCTTGCTTTTGCAGGATAGCCAACGGGACCACGCGATCGAGCTGGGTTCAAATTATCAAACAAATAAAATTTATGGGGCACCCCCGTACATTTGGCGCCGTCTGTGGGAACTCAGTAAAAATCAGATCGCAGCACGTCCATGGCAACGCCATCGAAGGTGCCTACTGTACTTGATGAGCACGGTACACCATGCGCTGCGGAGGAGAGCAGAGCTCAAAGAAGGGAGGACAAAAACCCCCTCCATGGTTTAGCCATAACGCTTGAACGCGACTTAGCCTAAGAGGCCTCATTCCGAGCTATGGGAGAAAAGATCTTACGGCTTCGTTCAACCTTGAAGAGTCAATGGATGGATCAATAGGCTCGCCTGGGAAGTTCCCAAACTGGGGAACCGAGAGCGTCTGCGAGGGAAGGAAGGGAGGTGGCTAACCTAGAAGTGGGGCAGATCCTCAAAGAATTCATCAGGCCTACCAAGCGGGGAACGGAATCAAGCACAGAAAGAAGCAGCTACACACCGAGGAAAACCAAACAAGATAAAGATCTACGGCGCAAGGAAGAAAGATATGAATATTATACCACGATCGAACCGAGTGAGGTATGGGAAGGAGCAGTTACTACGCCCTTCTCCGACCGAATAGATCGAACGGATCCACCCCCGAGTTTCTCTCTACCGAGGTTCAAATCTTATGATGGTCGTTCTGACCCGCACACCCATATTAGTCATTACAGGCAAATGATGACGTTGTGGAGTGAAAACGACGCCCTTATGTGTAAGGTTTTCCCGTCCAGTCTGGGTAAAGCTGGACTACGGTGGTTTAACTGTCTCCCACCTCGGTCTATGACAAGTTGGAACGATTTGCACAAAGGATTTGAAGCGAGATTCGTTACAAATACCAAGATTCCGAAAGAAATAAACTCACTTATGGCATTACGACAGGGAAAAAGGTAATCATTGCGGGATTACACGAGAAAATATTGAAAAGTCTACAATGATATCAAGAATTGCATCGAGGAGTTGGTCGTCGCCTCGTTCAAGCATGGGCTTCAGCCAGGAAGCAAATTGAGAAGTTCCCTTACTAAGAAGCCACCCCAGGATATCTCGGCCCTAATGTGCCAAGTGGAGCAGTACATAAGGGTGGAAGAGGATGTCGGGAGAATGGAGACCGAAGTAAAAACAAGAGAAAGAAGACTGAGCCCAGAGAAGATGAAGCGGTGTAGTCCGGTAAAGATGAGAAGGCCGTGCCCATCGCACATAAACAAACGGTCGAGGTCCGCACTGCCTGAAACACCTATTCGGCTAGGCGCGGATCCCAAAGTAGCAGTACATGCCATCTTCAAGAAATCCATTCACAAAATCTTACCTCAGATCAGGGACCGGCCATATTTTCAATGGCCTGAGAGGTTACCCGATTCAGTTATCCAGTCCGTGACAGACATGGGCATCAAATGGAGGTGTTCCTATCACTGAGAATGAAGTCAGAAGACCGAAGATTTTCGGGCGTTTAAAAAGTATTTGGAAGATCTAGTGCGACAGGGGCATCTCAAAGAGTTTTTAGAAGAAACGAAAGGCCAAAGATCCCCCACCATGATAAGAACCGATCCCCTGAATAGGCCAGTAAATCGTGGTGTCATTAACGTAATTCATTGATTGACTGGGGCAAAGCCGAAGCATTCATTGCGAGTCCAGCAGAGAAGGTTGAGGCATATGGCCGAAGTACTGAAAGTAGAGGTGGGAATAGGGAAACGAACCAGGCCAGACGTCATGGAAAGAATTTTATTTTTCGCAGAAGACCTAGATCGGGTCCAGCACCCTCACAACGACGCCCTGCTGATATCCTTGTCTCTCTTGAATTTTGGAGTAAAACGGGTGTTAGTCGACTAAGGGAGTTCAGTGGAAATTATGTATTACGATCTCTTTCAGAAGCTCGGTCTTCACAATAAAGACCTGCACCCATCAAGCACACCGCTCGTTGGTTTCAATTCCCAATCGGTTTGGCCCTTGGGCAAGGTTACCGTGTCGGTGAAAGTGGGGACAATCGAACTACTAACAAGTTTCTTAGTAGTGGATGCTCCGCCAGCCTACAACGCCATTATGGGCCAACCATGGTTGCATGAGTTGAAAGCCGTCCCCTCGACATACCATCAGGTGCTGAAGTTTCCCATTAAAAGGGAGTAGAGCTTGTGTATGGAGACCAGGCCGTCTCCAAGCATTGTTTCGTGGTGGCCTTGAAAACGGAAGAGCGAGTCGACGAAGTGAAAATCGTTAAAGTGACCGAGATGCCCGCCCTAGAAGACGTGGGAGTGGAAGCCCAACACAAAGCCGTAGAAGAGCTCGAGACGATTAGAGTTGATCAAGATAAGGAGGAAAGGTTTTTCCTGGTTGGCTCTACAATGGCCGAACAAGAAAAGGAGGAGTTGCTCAAAGTGTTACAACAAAATTTAAAAGTATTCGCATGGAGCTCATACAAAATGCTAGGGGTCGATCCCACCTACATCTCCCATGCATTAAATGCTGATCCTTCATTCAAGCCAGTGAAGTAAAGAGGACGGCGCTCGGCACCGCACCATACTAAGGCGGTAGTAGAGGAGGTCGGGAAGTTGTTGGAGGCAGGATAATCAGGGAGGTTCAGTATCTAGAGTGGCTATCCAATGCTGTAGTAGTCAAGAAAAAGTGTGGGAAATGACAAGTGTGTGTATATTTTACCAACCTAAATAGGGCTTGCCCAAAAGATAGCTTTTCCCTCCCAAAGATTGATCAACTCGTAGATGCGACAGCGGGACATCAACCCATGAGTTTTTTAGATGCATACAGGGGATACCATCAGATCGCTTTGGATCATCAAGACCAAGAGAAGACTGCGTTTATCACCCCCAGAGGTACCTACTATTACGAGGTGATACCGTTCGGCCTCAAAAATGCCGGGGCGACCTTCTAGAGAATGATTACAAAGATGTTTGTCGAGGTCTTAGGGACAACAATGGAGGCCTATATAGACGACATGGTGGTAAAATCAAAGGTAAAGGAGGATCATTTGGCCGACCTCCAAAAGGCCATTGATATCTTGAAAGTCCATCGCCTACGCTTGAATGCAGCCAAATGCGCATTCAGGGTCAGTTCAGGAAAATTCCTCGAATTCTTAGTCACTAATCAAGGGATCAAAGCCAGTCCAGACCAAATTACAGCCATCCTCGAAATCCAAAGGCCAAGCACCACGAAGGAGGTACAAAAGTTAACTGGGATGACTACTGCATTAAATAGGTTTATCAGCCGAGCTCCCGACAAGTGTAGACCGTTCTTTTTGACACTAAAGAAGGGAGAAAAATTCTATTGGAGCGAAGAGTGCGACTAGGCGCTGGCGGAGTTAAAAACATACCTATCCTCCCCGCCCCTACTTTCTACACCCAAAGAAAGAGAGGTTTTGTATCTCTATTTGACGGTATCCTCGTATGCCGTTAGTGCAATACTCGTTAGGGAAGAGGGAAACCAGCAGCTGCCAGTGTATTATGTCGGCCATACGCTTTCGGGGTCAGAGACAAGGTACCTACCATTGAAAAAGCTTGCTTACGTACTTGTGATTGCATCACGAAAACTACAGCATTACTTCCAAGCTCATACTATCGTTGTTCTCAACATATATCCGTTAAAGGCCATGTTCTTGAAGGCAGACCTGACTGGATGAATGACCAAGTGGGCCGTGAAATTGGGAGAGCATGACGTCACCTTTCAACCAAAAACCGCGATTAAAGCCCAAGTACTAGGCGACTTCATCGCCGAATTTGTAAGAAAGGAAGCCGAAGAGCATGGGATGGCTGAACTCTTCAAATCTCCCAACCCAGAGGGGCTATGGGGTCTGCATGTAGATGGGGCCTCCAATAGCCGAGGATCTGGAGTGGGGATGGTCCTTACGTCTCCGGATGGCCTGTTAATTGAACAGGCATTACAGCTCGGTTTCTCCGTTACGAACAATGAAGCCGAGTATGAGGCATTGATAGCAGGGCTAAGAACAGCAACGAAACTATGAGTCACGGCATTGAAAGTATTCAGCGATTCTCAAATTTTGGTTAACCAGTTGAATGGTGGATACGAAGCGAAGGATGAAAGAATGACCAAATATCTCCAAAAGGCTAGAGAGGTCGTGAGACACTTCACAACGATCAAGATACAACAAATAAGCCAAGCTAGTAACGGTCACGCCGATAGTTTAGCCAATCTTGCTTCGGCTACGGTAGGGAGTGGAGAAAGGACAGTGGTGGTGCAATTCCTCCCAAAGTCGAGCATTTGTGATGCACACGAAGGACGTGAGGTCCTTCCAATGATGCAGTCACCATCTTGGTTGGATCCCATTATTTCATTTATAAAGGATGGTGTACTGCTGACCGAGAAGAAGGAGGCTCACAAGATTAGGCTACAAGTACCTCGTTTTTGGCTATCTCAAACCAATAAGTTGTACCGACATTCCTACATGGGACCATACCTTTTGTGTGTGCATCCCACCCTGGTGGATGGCCTTCTCTATGAAATCCACGACGGGATATGTGGAAGCCATACGGGGGGCCAGTCATTAGCCCACAGGACCCTTTCACAAGGATATTGGTGGCCCTATAGGCAAAAAGATGCCCAACAGTATGTGAAAAAGTGCGAGAAATGTCAGCTCTTTTTCCCTTTGATTCATCAGCCCACAGGAAAACTAAATTCGTTGGCCAACCCCTGGCCGTTCGCGCAATGAGGGTTGGATATAGTGGGCCCTTTCCCCCGAGCAGTCGGGAACAAAAAGTTCATAGTGGTGGCAATTGACTACTTTACCAAATGGATAGAGGCCGAACCACTTGCAAACATAAGGGAGACAGACATGAAAAGGTTCGTCTGGAAAAGCATCATCACAAGATTCGGCATACCACCCGCCCTCATTACGGACAACGGGACACAATTCAACGGGAAATTATTTTGGCACTTTTGTGCCGAACTAAAAATAGAGTTCTATAATTCTACTTCGGCATATCCACAGTGTAATGGATAAGCAGAGGCTTCGAACAAAACAATCCTTACCAGGCTCAAGAGAAGATTGGATAAGGCAAAAGGATGATGGGTGCAGGAGCTCCCCCATGTGCTGTGGGCTTATAGAATAACGCCGCGAAGAGTAATCGGGAAAACTCCATATTCAATGGCCTATGGTACCGAGGCAGTGATCCCCTTAGAGAACAACCTCCCTACAATGAGGATCGATGATTTTCACCTAGAGCAAAATGATGAACTGTTGGCCAAGGAGTTGGATCTAGTGGAAGAAAGGAGAGAGGCAACCCTTCTCGGGATCAGGTCATATCGACAAGAGATGAGTAAGGACTATAACAAAAGGGTAAGGCCGAGAGAGTTCATTCCTAGAGACCTCATGTTGAGAAAAGCGAGGGGAAACACTAAAGTGCCAGGGGATGGGAAGCTGGGACCGAGCTGGGAAGGACCGACCGTACAGGGTGAGAGCGGTTGTGGGCAAGGGAACCTATTACCTGGAGGACGCAGAAGGAAAGGAGGTACCTCGACCATGGAATGCGGCCAATTTGAGGGTTTTTTATCATTAAACTGTCACTCTTGTTTTTCCGTTTACGAATGGGATAACATGTAACGTGCAAAAAGTAAATGAAAAGTTCTGTTTTGCAAGCAACGCGTCAAAAGCGGGAGAAGGCCAGTTCAACCTGAGAATAGAACATCCTCTCAGGAGTTGAAATAACTCCCAGGGTTTCTCACAACCCCAGGCGAAGGCCAGTTCGGCTTGAGGATAGAACATCCTCTCAGGAGTTAGAATAACTCTCAGGATTTTTAACAACTCCAGATGGCCAGTTCGGCCTGAGGATAGAACATCCTCTCATGAGTTGGAATAACTCCCAAGGTTTCTAACAACCCTAAGCGAAGGCTAGTTCGGCTTGAGGATAGAACATCCTCTCATGAGTTGGAATAAATCCCAGGGTTTCTAATAACCCAAGGAGAAGGCCAGTTCGGCCTGAGAATAGAACATCCTCTCAGGAGTTCCAACTCCCAAGATTTCTAACAATCCCAAGCGAATGTCAGTTCGGCCTGAGGATAGAACATCCTCTCAGGAGTTGGAATAACCCCAGGATTTCTCACAACCCCAAGTGAAGGCCAGTTCGGCCTGAGGATAGAACATCCTCTCCGGAGTTGGAATAACCCCAGGGTTTCTCACAACCCCAAGCGAAGGCCAGTTCGGCCTTAGGATAGAACATCCTCTCAGGAGTTGGAATAACTCCTAGGATTTCTCACAACCCCAGGTGAAGGCCAGTTCGGCCTGCGCATGAACCCACAAGCAGATCACAGTAAAATTAAATGAACGATAATGGAGCGAATCTCTTATAAAAGTAAGGATTTCATTCAATTAATAAAGTAGTACATTGTGGAGAGTGCGGCCTAACAAGGTGAAAATAGCCGGCACTCCCAGAGAAAAAGAAAAAGAAAAAACAACAAAGGCAATCATGCCTGACCCTCGTCTACCACCTCTGGCTCAGCTCCTCCTTACTCCCCCTCGCGATAGTCGTCGGGGATCTCCACGATCTTTGCCCCAGGAAAAGCATGTCGACTGGCGGCGGTATCCTGGAGATCACCAGTTCGAGGAATGGGGGATTCGGCGGAACATCATGCTCTGTCGCTTCTGTTTCAGCTATCTGCTCAGCTGTGGCTGCTTCGGCATTAGCGTCTGTTGGTGGCTCACTCCAAAGGGGGGAGTCCAAAGGAACTCCAGCGCGTTCTAGAGCTTATTTGTAACCAATGGCCAACAGTTCGGCCTTCAGTGCCAGGACCTCCTTGGAGCGATGGGCCCCGTACTCGTCCCAGCCCTGTTGCCAAAGCTAGTCGTTACGTTCGGCCCTCTCCGACTCCAAATCAGCTGCTATTTTCCTCTGGGTTTCAGTTTCAACCTGAGCAGTTGCAAGGAGGGACCGCAGTTCAGCATTGGCAGTAGACAGGACCAAAGCGGCGTCCTTTGCATTTTTCTCTTCTTCCTAGGAGGCCTTTAATCTTGCCTCCATGCCTTGCAGAGCCGAGGCGCTACGAGCCTGGTCTGCTTCCAAGTCTTTCACTTGCTGCAGAGATAGCGTGAGAGCCTTGCCCAGCCTCTTGGTCTCCCTGGGCAGTTCGGCGTATCGGTCGTGCAGAACAGTGATAGCCTGAAGTTGTTGTAAAAAATTAACCACATATATTGGAATGTCAACTGAACTCTATGATACGAAAAAGTATTAAAGAGATTGAGAAATGTAAGCGCTTATCCCAACTCCGAGTTGATAAACTCGGTCAAACAGAATGGGCAGGGAAAGCTCGGAGTGATCAGCGACGTCTAGAGGGAGGGCAATGCCTCTGGCCAGGTTCTGGGCCACCGTGCCCGACTTAGAGGAGTCGGACACATTGACGAGGCGTCCCTGAACAGTAAATTCAAGGAGCCACGGAGTAGGAGCCATGGCCTGTCCTACCTCCGTGGGAGCTCCTTCTATGACAGGAACCCCGTCGCCTCGCACCAAACGACGGCGTTGGATAGGGCGTGCCTCCTCGGGTGGAGGTAAGGAGCTCGGCTTGATTGGGCGAGAAGCTTCCGCCATAGGAATGGCGATCTGGGCTAGAGGTGGAGGAATCAGCGGAGCCGGCAAAGATGGAAGGATGGGAGATGAAGCTGATATGCGGACGGTGGGCCTGGTGGATGTCCTCACAGCCCCTATCTCGAGAACGAAACGCAAAGGTTGAAGGTTCTTTCTCTCGGCATGGTTTCTTCTTCTCCTCCTTCTTGTACGAGTTTGGGTGGTGATCCTGGTTGGGGGGAGACGGCAGATCTTGATGCCAAGCACCTCTGGGATGGATCACCCGGCGATAGCTTGGCGTATAGCTAAGTAAATTTGGAGCCGAGCGGGTTTTGCGGATGTTGATGCAGCGCTGCACCTCACCAAAGATGGCTTGCCTCTTCTTCTATCTGGCAAGAGTGGCCGCTGCAAAGAGGAAACAAAAACTCATGAGAACGGTAGATAACATAAATGGAGCAATGAGTAAAAGGAAATAGTAAAGGGGCCGAACCAACCTGGACTCCCTAGGACCCTTGGAATGGAGCGACCAGCAAGTCCAGCATGGTTAGCTTGAAATTTGAAATCTCCACCAACCAGGATCAGGTCATCTCCGTGCTTGTCCGTGTCCGGGAGGTTGTGCACCATTTGCTGGGCCGCACTCCTTTGGTAGAGAAAATAGGTGCGGTCGTAGTGGGCTAAGGTATAGCAATGAAAAATTTCAGGGATGTCGAGATTCAACCCATATCGACGGTTGATCTCGGCCACTCTCATCACCACCCTGAAGAAGTTTATTGAGACTTGTTGGGGTATGAGGCGGCACGTGGCCAGCATCTCCCCGAGTAAGGGATCCATCGAAAATCGGACTCCGGCCTCGGCGATGGCGGCGATGGGGAACTCTACCTTGTTGCCCCTAGGGCGAAAAGGAGATCCGAAGACGTCCGGATCGCAGTAATGGAGAGTTACTGCAGGTGGAATTCGGTACCTGGCCCTAAAAGCAGCCAAGGCAGAGGGGGTGTTCACCTCTTTCACGAATTTTTCCTTCCTTCTCACCCTTCGCCCAAACAAGAAGGGATAAAGAAGAGAAGGGAGGTAATGTCCAGAAATCCAAGAAGAAAGGGAGAGAGCGAAAAGGAAGAAAGAAAAAGGAAACACTTATATAATGAAAAATATACCTCCGATGGTTTGACTCAGTATGAGAGAAGGATCAACGACGGCGTCGACGAATGCAATAGCAGCAGCGATGCAGGTTACCGGCGGGAAGTGACAATGCTCGGAGAAATGAGAGGGAAAAAGAAAGGGGAGTTGTAGATGATGCGAGTTGGAGAAATGAATAGAAAAGAGGCCAAAAGCCTCATTTATAGGCCTGAGACACCGAAGCGCCAATAGGCGCTTTGGAAAGGCAAGAAGAATCATTACGTCCTCGAAAAGGGGCGAAATGCTTCAAACAAGCCAACCCTGCTCCGACTCGTGGCAATGTGAAATAAATATAAAAGTTGCATTAAAAGCAACGGCGGCGGCGGCGGCTAAATTCGTCAGTTCCTCTCATGCAGAGCAAGAGAGGAGCTGAAGGGAAAATGAGGGTGAATGGGTCTAGAACCGAATCCAGACTTGTTAAAAGCGTCGGGGGTCTGAGAGGCCGAATAATTGGATCGACTTTGGCCCATGCGTGCGGCCAACCTCTCATAGGTCGACAATTCGGCCTTCCGTCGCATTATCTTCTCTAACATCGCATTTAATACGATGTGACCATGGTCAGAGCAGCATTAAATGCGACTAGACCGGGTGCCATTGTCATTGAGCGCCCTACAACCTCGAGGGGAGTACCCGGTGTGAAGAGTTCGGCCCAAGGGACGACCGAACTCGTATCTTTAATGATGATGTGATTGTGATGGGACAGCAATCAGTATCAGGCGGAGACAGAGGATGCGGAGATGATTTTGAGAGGACGTGTGGCAAGAAAAACAATCATGAGATTGAAGAAAGTAGGCTAAGTTCCCACGCTATAAAAAGAGGATGAGAGCCAACAAAAGAGGTGATTCGTATTTTTTTCTACCATCAACAGTACTTAGTTTGAAAAATCTTTCCTAACTTAACCATCGGAGTGGCATCCGATGAGGCGCCGCCGGGTAGCTCACGTTTGTGTCTTGCTTTTGAAGGACAGCCAGCGGGACCACGCGATCGAGCTGGGTTCAATTCATCAAACAAATATAATCTACGGGGCACCCCGTACAAAATTCAATTTATATAGAATTTATAATTATATAAACTTATAATTTAAGATTTTCATGATGTGTATATAAATAGAAAACTTGTGTTAATTTTATGGCTAAGGTGTGAGAAAGATAAAGAAGCATACATAGCTAATAGAGGGAAACAAGTGACTGTACTATTTTACATATAACGTGCTTGAATGTTTTTTTTCACTCGTGGACATAAACCAATGTGGACTAAACCATGTAAGTTATCAATGTTAACTGTTTTTCCTATTTTTGTACATAAATATTTACATTAAATTATATTTAAAAATTAGTAATTAAATCCCAACATTTTTCACTAACTACGAACATCTCTGAGACACTGACCCATTTTTTTCGGCTTTTTTTGACGTATATTTTCCGTTTTTGTTACAGCATGTTTATATGCGTTTTGTGCATGATCGGGCTTATATATACACGTGAGGTTGGTTCCCGCGGCCATTGGGTGTTATGATGCGTATTTCAAAAAAAAAAAAAATTTTGGGCGAGCCTATAAATATCTAACCTTAGATATTTTCAAAACAAAATTTCTCTCTCAAGCTTTTGAAAATCTTAGAAGCTCTGCCTTCTCTCTAATTTCTTGGGGGCTTATGGCTCGATTTTTTTACGATCAGACAGCAGATCCCTAGTATCCTCATAATAGGCAACACTTTTATTCGGACAGAATTTTGTTCTGATGAAATTTGTTTTTGCACATGGTTTGAGACGTCGAGTTTTTGACTCAACGAGGTAGAATCCTAGACTCTCATGTCTTATAAGGGTGCTACGTGTAATCGTATGTGTTTTTACCAGTTAAAAATGCATGAAAAATTGATTTTTGTTTCAAAAGTTAGGTTTTGGTTCAAAATTATTTTTGGTTGATTTCAGTTGGATGGAATCGGGTTTTGAATGTTCCTTTCAAGGTTTTGTGGTAGTTGAGGGCTTGGGTATGTCCGAGAGTGTTG
Source organism: Heliamphora pulchella (assembly GCA_032270985.1). Lineage (NCBI taxonomy): Eukaryota > Viridiplantae > Streptophyta > Magnoliopsida > Ericales > Sarraceniaceae > Heliamphora > Heliamphora pulchella. Next base: position 11,140 of record JAULJZ010205223.1, read on the forward strand.
AAAAGAGAGTTTGGAGGCTTTGTTTTGGGGTTGAGATGGTGGTTTTCGTAGCCCAGAGTCGGTATCCGCCGTGGGTCAGTCGATTGAGTTGGGTGGTTCAGTTGACTGGATCGACAGTGAGGGAGTTCAGTCGACAAGACTAGGAAGTCAGTCGACTGACCTGTGTTTTGGGAGAATTTTGCAAAATTTCAGTAGCTCTTTTTGGTTGACTGGGTGGGGTGTCAGTCGACTGATGTCCTGTGTGAGGGCGTTCTGTTGTTTGGGTGGTTGTGTTGTGGCTTTTTGGTCAATTGAATTATAGGGTTCAATCGACTGGCTCTCCTCTTGTGGCTTTTCGGTTGATGGAATTATGGGGTTCTGTCGATTGAATCCATGAAGAAGGGTGTGGGTCGTTTCTTGTTGAGGTTGATCGTGTTGTGACCTTAAGAGTCGTGTGGTGGCCTCGGGAGTTGCTCGGGTTTTGTTGTCATTCTCGGGGTTGACGTGCATGGTTAGATGTGAGATTTTGGTGCATGGTTAGATGCGAGGTTTTGGTGCATGGTTAGAAGCGGGGTGTTGGTGCACGGTTGTGTACGTGGTGTTTGTTCATTGTTGAGTGCGGGACATGTTGGAGTCCGAGGTTCTTTTTCTAAAAAAGAGATGTTGGAAAAAGATTATTGTTGGCTTTATGGGGGTCAGAATCTCTCTTAAGGGACTCGCTAATACGTGGGGGGTCTCCCTCCACGTGTTATTGGTGCTTGACAGCCCATCCTACCAGTGCGCTACGTGTGTACTGCGAAACCCCTTAGGCCCACCCACAGCACGTATAGATGTGGTGCTTTGCGCTGCTATGAGTATAAGAAAATACAGTTGTGCCTTTACCACTACCTGCGGGTTTTGGTGAGATGGTAAGCACTTGATTCTAACAATTGGTATCAGAGCGAGGTTGCAGGTTCGAGTCTCCCCAGGGTAGTTTCTGGGGGGGATTGTTGACTTTATGGGGGGCCAAAATCTCCCTTAAGAGACTCGCTAGTACG
>JAULJZ010205233.1:0-19194 GCA_032270985.1 Heliamphora pulchella
AGGCTTGTGAATGTGCCCGTAAACATTCAGATAGCTCAAGTAGAAGCTTGAAGCTTGTAAAGGCTTGGAATACGCCCAGAAGTATTCTGGATAGTGCAAATACTCAAGGGAGATCTTGAGGAGTGGATGTAGGCTAGGTTTAAGCCGAACCACTATAAATCCATGGTGTCTGGTTCTTTCTCTCTATCTCTCATCTTTTAATTGTTGCATTGATTATATTCTTGCAGACCTTTTCATATTGCAATATTAAAAGTTTTCTAAAAAGGCTTTAATTTTTCGTTAAACTAGAAAAGACCCAATTCATCCTCCTCTTGGGTTGCCCAGATCTATCAGGCCATAACACTAAAGGTTTTCAAAGGCAACATCTTTGCGACTCACATCGTTACCACAAACAGACCAATACCAACTCTACAAGAGCTACACAGTCTAGATCTCAAATGAATACAAATCGATATTTAAGAACTCACCATGTGAACAACTCGGTCACCGAAACTTCAACAAGGATCTCATTCAATCAAGAGCTAAGGATGCTAACATACTGTGCAAATCAGAATACATCTCAAGAACTCTCCCTGATACTCGAGCTCACATGACAGGGCAACCACTCCCTCATGAAACTATAAGAAACCAGACCTACATTCATATGATCCTGAATGTACATAGGTCAGGGCACATCCAAAAGGGGACCAAAAGGAATTCACAAGGCTCAAGGGGAAAAAATCCTAATCTTCCCAAAAATTGCTCAACAAGAGTCAATCAAAAGTCTTGACATTTAAACTTCCACCAGGGTAGAACAATCACATTGGATAACCAACTACAAGGCATCTCTCCACCTAGAGGAATAGTAAGTCAACTAGAGACTCCAACTCAACACCACTACCTTCTTGGGCAACCACCAAATACTCGGCTTAAGAAAATGCTAACCAATAATCCTTGGAATGACTTCCGGTATCACAATACCAATGTTGTCGATTCCCAATCACAGTGAATACACCACTTGCCCCACATAGTTCTCAAACTTAGATCTCACTCAAGCACATCAACTACTGTTCACTCCTTTATCCCTAAACGAGGCGTCTTACACGTCCACAAGACCCTCATCGGGTACCCACAAAGGCACAACACTACACATTCACACCACTTCCATGACTTCTCCTCACAGGGTTGCTCTACTATAACATGATTCCCAATGGATAAGCAGCAACCAAATGGAAAGGCAATAAGCATGTTACAGTCTCGAGCTCGTTGCTCCGGTACACCCATCAAAAAATACAAAACGCTCAATTGAGAGAACCCTTTTTTTATGTCACTACACAAGCACTACCGACACACAGCCATCCGAACATGGGAGCAACTACATGCAGCGCGAACAAAACGAGTCTCACCTACCAACTCTAGGCTAAACGGCCAGTCTTAGCACTCGCCCCTAAGGATAAGATGACATCACGATCTCTAGACCTTAAGCCAGGTCACCCACTACTAACATCAGTCCCTCATGAAATCTCTTCATACCGACACCTCATCCTAAGATGACTAGGTCAACTATACTAACAACATCCATCACATGCCCCACAAACCTCAATTTCATGAAAATTCTCTAGTAACCTCAAACCATCGCTCATCAAATCACAACATCTCCGACATACATCTCATCATACATACATGCACATTACTCGATAACCGATTCATCAACAACATCATTAATCCACCTACTCATTCCTTATACAACTTTTGACTTCTATCAAGAAACACGACTTAGCACCACGCCACGAGGAAAACATAAGGGTCATCAAACTAACCTTTAAAACCATTGGATACCATTGTGGTTACTAACAACACCCCTTAAGGTAAGGGAAATCCCCAAACACTGTCTAAGCTCAGACTTTCTGGCACACCTTTGGCCAGAGATTATTGCACCTCCGTCCACTATGTTCCCATCTATACCCATTCTCAGGGCACATGGCTTATGACATGGCACAGCTCAAGACATAGCACGCTCATGATGTATATAATCCTTAACGCGCCCAAAGTCATACCTCATACCCAACCATAACAAACAACCTCTAAGAGGTTTCAAACACTCTACCATACGTGTTCGTCAGACTACTAGTAGCACAACACACAACAAGTAACTAACTATGTCCACCCCCAACTCGCATGGGTACAACACACCCTAAACAACCAATGCTCATCTCACGAGCTTATACCCACCATAATTACCAACCACCGGGTCACACTTCCACAACCCATACCATAATCCTAACTAGAACTCATCATAGCCCCACAAGCATAACTCCTATTACAAGGATATCACAATACTCAACTAGGTTAAACTCAATTTAACCTTCTAAAGCCAAGCTACACACTACTCACCACCTTATCACATCACATCAACACACAATCATATATCCACATACCGAGGAGAATCTCTAGGAGCGACACGTCAATCTAGGTAACTCATTTGGATTTCTCGCTAGAATGGATGTCGGCCAAATGCCCTTCTAACTCGAACCTCAAACTAGTTGACCGGACGCTAAGGGGCAAGACACGTCATCCCAAAGCTCCAACCTCCATACCAAAGTATCACATAGCATGCAAATATCAATTATATCAATGATATTTATTGCTAACACACCACACCAATATATGAATGTCACACATTAATGCAAGCTCTCACGTAATGGATCTACCATTCCCACGTTTCTCAAGTATTCAAACCTGTAGCTCTGATACCAATCTGTAACGCCCCGACTTCCAAATAATAAAACCCCACGATAAAAGGGTAATAAAACCCGAGTTTAAAGGTTAAATCAAAAGATTCACCGAAATCATACTCTGTTAATAATGTAAACCAAAAATGCTTCCTTTCCAAAATGAATTTTCAAAAAAATGCCACCCAGCAGAATCCGCTCGAGCAGTGAGGTACCCGAGACCAAACTACTCTAAAATCCTAAAAATTTTCTTAGTGATGGAAAAATACAAAAATCTCTTATAATTTAAACATAGTTTTCACAAGCTAAAAAATTGAAGTTAAAACATACATTTAATATAGAAATAAACCCTTTAAACTCAAAAACTTGGAGCAAACAAATGTTTTTAACTCCATCACATTTTATCCAAATCAAAATACAAGCCCACGTCCTCACATGCATACAATAAATGTACTCTTGGCCTTAAGACCTTACAAACAAAGTACCAACGAACTATAAAATGATAAACAAAATTCTCTATCGTTACAACCAAAGACAAGCTCCAAGAGTCTTCAAAGATGACGACCTAATGAGGTCTCAATGTCTACTACTCCCAAATATAACTCGATCCTTACGATCACCTGAAAGGTTGTTAAACAATATGAACCGAGGCTCGTAGGAAAAGTGACTAGCGATGAATATATATGCATGACATGCGAGGGTGATTATGCGACGTGCAACACATAGAGCTATGAAATATTACTTCCATTTTTTTACAAAACTCGTCACATAACCAACTTTCATTACAGAATTCATCATTTAGCTTTCTATCATTTCAACTTCAACACATCCCTTTTAAGTTCTTAACACCAGTACACGCACTCACACACGCACTCACAACCACACACCATCCATTTTTCAATTGTTTCAAAACCCAAACCGAGTTTACATTTCGAGCAATCTTTATTTCCACTGTCATTATTAAGGTTTCCCAATTTTACAACTGACATTTACCGCAATTCCTAATCATTTAATTAAGGTTTTTCAAACCCAATTCCATTCAAGGTTTTCATATTTTCAATTACTCTCAACCATTAGTCATGGTTTTTCAAATTCAAACTAATTATTGATTTAATTAAGTACCGAAACCCGAACGACGCCTATATCCCTGGCGTAGTTATCACAACCGGGCCACACGAGACTCGATGGATAAATACACATTTTATAGCCCGACATAGAGAGCACACATTTATGATTTTTCTTAAAAACATCGATTGGTGGGCCGCCCAAGAGCACACTTTTACATAGATTAACCTAAAGGAAGGGCCTACCTTACATTCCGCAAGTTTTTAGACCTTTACCGAGGAGAAACTCGTGCCTAAACTTAATTATCCAATCAAAACATATGGTACCTTAATTAGATCCTTTACATTAAAACCAACGCGAGTACAACCCAAACATGGTTCCTCTCGTCAACACCAAACACACTTAAGGTTAAGCCATGGATTAACATCATTAGTTCCTCAAATCTCACATATTCCAATTTTTACTCTACTTAAAATCCCACCAACACATGGTTATTTCCAAAACTCATCATACTTTCATGGTTTGTTCAAAACTCCCATATTTCTTTCATCATTTCACATATCCCTAAATTCATGGATTTTATTCAAAGTTCTCAACCCAACGATACATCATTTTTGTCAATTGCACAGGTTTAGGAAGTTAACATATCTATGAAGTAATTCGAGTTCCAATTTCTCAAATCTAATCAATTTCACCATTAGGGTCCACCAACCCCAAAATCCCCCAAATTTTCCCTTGAGTTCAACAATAATCAAATTTTAACTTTCCCAAACACAAATTTACGGTTCCACAATGCAAGGTTTACCAAATCATTCATCAAATTCATCATTTAAACCTAACAACCCGAAAAGCCCCAATTTTCTTTGTTTCTAAGTCAAATATACCCTAACCTTTCAAATTATGCATTTATTATGCTCCAACAAAAATATTTAGGTAAAATCATCCCACATCACTTGAAAACACAAGACTTAACTTGCTTTAACACCAAACTCTCACCTACAGTTTTCAGAACATAGATTTTCATGTTTTTCTGGTATATAAACACAAATATTGAGCTCATATCAAGCAATACTTCAAGGATAATCATAGATCCTACCTCTTTGAAGCTTAAGCAACTTAGATTCAACCATAACAAGCTCCAATTGACCAAATCTCTAATACGACTGCGAAAGGAAAGCTTTCAACGCTAAGCTTGAGCCTCCAATGGGCATTCCACCGAGAGGGGAGAAAAGGATCACCTTCTAGAGGAGCAAACGGAGCTCCAAGAATCCTCTAACCCAAACCCTAGCTCTCAACTTCTATTCTAGAAAGGGAGAGAGGAAAGAAAAGAATGAGCAAGAAACGTTAAAACCCAAAACTTATAAACTGTTCGCCGACAGTCCACTCAAGCAGACCCACCACTACTCGAGCGGTCCCCATGAACCTGAACTCTCTGCCATCTGTCCGCTCGAGCAGGCTTCCACTGCTCGAGCGGTCATCACTGGGTGAAAATAAGAATAAAAGCTGTATACACAAATCGAATCGTGGGTCGAACACCTTCCGACTCACCCAAACAACTCACAAAAAAAGGTTCTCAAGCATTACCGGGCATACCATTGTCGTTAACAATTATGATCGTGATCAAGTTTTAATTCTTTCATAAAATTAAGCACTTAGGCATTTTTTTCCGAACACACACATGATTTCATTAATCCTTACAAATAAAAAGGGTTTGGGTACTTACATAAACGACCTTATTGAGGATTTGATAAAAGATGGTTTTGATTACTTCCTGATCTTTATCATCCATGAGAGAGAAGGTCTTCCCCCTTTCGAAAGTGGGGATGAAGAGGACGAAGAAGTCAGACGTTTGTGGAAGGATTTGGCACGCCTTGAAGCATTAGATGATTTGAAAGAAGCCAAGATAAACGTCAACTGGCATATTTCGATCATCTCGAGTGATGATATAGCATGGCATAGAGGGGTAGCCTGGTATGGAGAAGCCGAGCTAAGTGTTATAGTTGAATAGATGAAGAAAGAATCATAAAAAATAGCAGAGTAATTAAAAGGAAAGAAGGTTGACAGTAAGAGTGGATAGGAAGAGAAAACATCAGCCAATAAGGAAACTAAAAAGAAGAAAGAGAAAAAATGAAAAGGGAAGGATTTACCTCAAGTGAACCTTTTGAGAACCGCGAGTTCTGTGTTCGATCCCTCAGTTTACATCATTCCTCTCATGAGCCAAAATCCAGAACTCCTCTACCAGAAGGGCCAGCTTTATGCTCTCTCGACGTGGAAGAAATCTTGTACTAAGAAAAGAACGACTTGTGGGAATTCGAAGAAGTGGAGCAAGAATTTATGGATATAGAGTACGATGAAGAAGAAGATATGTTGGAATGGCACCAGATTGTTGAGAAACTATACGACTATGGGGGCCCGTGAAAACCTTAGGTCCCTCCCTCACCATATGACTATGAAGATCCGTTTGATGAGGTATCGTTGCCATAACTCTTTGAGTTAAAGACTGATATCAGTGAAGAATCTCATTGGTTTGCACAAAATGTAATGGGAATCGAGGAAGACCTTTGGAGAGTCGAACGAATTAGTAGAGAAGACAATCAAGAAAAGATAAGCATAGATGACTTCTGGACCTTCCAAGGAAAGGCATACCCAGTGGCTAAGCTCCGAGAAGTAACTGACCAGTTCGAAGGCCTGTGGGATCCTGTAGAGCAGGTAGAACATCTAACAAGAAGTGGGAGACATTTTAACTTTGCACTACTGGAGAAGAGGCAGCTAAGTAATAGCATGGAGGAATCAAGAAGGCCAGCGGAGAGACTGAACGGTGAAGAGGAGGCATAATTTTGAAGTAACTAAAGAAAATACAAGCAAATGTGAGCATATGGGGACTACTTGTGGCATTCGACAAGCATCGACAGGAAGTTTTAAAGGCTTTCAACAGTGTAGACATTCCGATCGAAGTCTCTCCAAACCAGTTGGTTGGAATGCTGATGCCAAAAAAGTAGCCCATTGTCATCACCTTCAGTGACAGGAAATGGGTTTCGATATTCTTGGTTGACAACGATTCTGCCCTTAACGTATGCCCACTATGAACTGCTTACTGTATGGGATTGAAGACGCAAGACCTCAAGCCGAGTGCATAAGGAGTACGTGCGCATGACAACACATGAAGAGACGTCTTGGGGTTGGCGACTTTTATCGTAATACTGGGACCGCACGAGAGTGAGGTAGAGTTTCATGTTTTCAATGTGCCGGCCTCATTTAATCTGTTGCTAGGAAGGCCATGGTTACACGACTTGTCGATTAGAACAGTTTCGTTAACCCAGCACCAAAAAGTGAAATTGGTCAAGGAAGGAGTAACTATCACCATATCGGCTGAAACTGGCTTGCCAACCCCGCTTAGTGACACTACCCCACTTCTAGAGATCCAATATGAGGAGGAAGATCTCCTTCTAAATGTGTTCGACTTTGACAAGACTAAGGTTGTGCAAGTTCTAATGAACGAGAAAGAAAACTATGTGAACCTAAAAGTTGTGGTCATGATGAAAGGAATGTCCTATTTTTTAGGAATGGGATTCGGTAGGCACTTGCAAGGAATCTTGAAACTAATCCTTATGCACCACAATCGTCACAGATACAGACTTGGGTATAAGCCAGAGTTAGAAGAATCGAGTATGGGAAAGTATGGACATACATTGAATGGGCGCTTTATCAAGGAGGGGGACAGCTTCCCCTACTTTGGGTTCCCCGAGCTATGGATAGAGGAGAAGGCTGACCAAAAATTGCTAGGGCTGGAGATCTTTTTCGACCATCAGTTGTCCGATAGTGAGGAGGAAGCAGAGATGTGGCAGATGGGTGTCACAAGAAAGGTACTAACAGACTAGGCTGATCATTATAAAGGAGTTTCGGGTTCTTTCTTCAATGAAAAGATGGCCCGAGTGCGTATAGGCGATGAATAAGACAAGGACGTTCTGATGATGGATGTTGAAGTGCCTGAAAATCACACCATGCTTATCATGGATGCTGATGTGATGAAAAATAGTCGGTCTTTTGAGTCCTTTTGTATGAATGATGTAACAAGTGGTTGAAAATTCGAATATGTTCTTATCAAGTCTGTTAACAATGTTTGTAACGACAAGTCTATCGAGAATGCATCTGTTGGCATTCCAAGCCCTTTTCGCTTTGAATCTCTAGTTCTAACCCCCTTTGAAGATAATGAAATGAAATCGAATTTTGCTTACTTCGCTACACCTCAAATATTTTGTGTTGATTCTGAAAATTTTAAAGAATTCGAGGAAGACATCCCTCAAGAATTAAAACATTTAATTGAAAAGAAAGAAGAAATGCGAGCTAAGCTCGTAATAGAAGAAACTGTTTTAATAAACCTTAATAATGAAAACGATTCACAATTAGTTCAGGTTGGTTCTGTTATGGTTGTATACTGAAAACCATGTTTTTAGTATTTAATTTTATTTTTTTAATAAAATTAATTTTTTATTTTATGAGGATCTTAATGAGCATTATTTTTTTAATGTTATGTATGGATGTTCTTTATTATGTATAGTATTTAATTTGGTGTGTAGAGTATGGCTTATACGCAAAAATTCATATTTTAGATTCTTGTAGAATATAAATTTTATGTTCACAGTTTAGATAGAAATGGACATACTAACGGTACGACAGTAGCACAGAGTTTTAGTAGGCTTGTCTTGATTATGGGGAATAGATAATAGCATCGTCTATTGTTCTGACTCTCTTTGCTAGTACACTTTGTGTGTATTGAACGGGACATTTGGCGTAATTAATTTTGTACTGACTATATAAATTAATTTACACCATAAGATTATTATGAATACTACTTATACTTTTAATTCTGAAATAATTATTGATTTGTGTATATTTAATATTCGTTATTTTGATTCATTAGAGGGTACGATCTTAAATGGGTCTCTGTTCCTGGTGAGTTAGATAACGGTATTATTTATATGGTGAATATTAATTATTGATGGAATCCACGTCTCGAATGATCAGGATTGGCGATACCCCCTTAAGGAAGCATATAAGTTTTGACCAAGACAAACCCTGCAGGTGAATTTGATTATTCGGCGATCAAATAAGTTAAGCGGAAGGGCTTAAGAAATTTAAAGATGCCAATTAAATTAAATTTTTAGTAATTAAATTTAATTGGCGGGTATCAAGAATCTTAACATGGGGAGATGAGTTAAGAATTTAATAATAGAAGCTCAATGCAAGATGGTCATGAGATTATAGCTTAAAGTGCAACTACAGTTCTTTTGTGAGACCCTGTACCATTTGATTTTGATATATATATGCATGTTAGGTGTTTTGACGCCTTTTTAGCATTTTTGCTTTGATATGCTTATATGAGTTTTGATGCATGTTTTGGTTATTTTAAGCATGCGGGGTTGGTCCCGGGGGCCGCGGTGAGTTATGTTGAGAATTTTGAAAATTCAAAAAAAAAAGATAATTTGGAGGTTTACAAATATCTGGAATTAGATATTTTCAAAAGATATTTTTCAAAACATAACTCCTAAGTTTTCTCCATCTCCACTCTGCCTTCTCTCTAACTTCTCGGGGGCCCAGGGTTTGGTTTTCGACGGACCAACAGCCAATCCTTGCTTTTGGCTTCGTGGTCTACGCATCCATCTGGACAGAATTTAATTTTGACGAAACTCAAATTTGCACGTAGATCGAGGCATCAGGTTTTTGACCTAACGAGGTAGGATCTCAGATTTTACTGCTGTATAAGCGTACTATATGTAATCTTATGCTCTTTCACCGTTTAAAAATGTATAAAATTTGATCATTGTGTTTTAGATCTGATTTTTTATTTAAAACTATTTTTTGGCATTTTCGGTGGATGAAAGTGTGTTTTGAGGGTTTCTTTTCGAGATGTTGGTGTGAGGCTTGGGTGCGTTGATGTTTAAAGGTGTTTGATGAGTGTTTGGGGGTTTGATTTGAGGCTTGGAGACAAAACCGTAGCTCAAAAAAAGTTTATGGGTTGGTTCAGTCGACTGGGGCCTTGAGTCCAGTCGACTGGATCATACTTTGGTGAGTTTAGTCGACTAAAATTCCTTCTGGTTTGGTTTCTCTTTTCCAGTGAGTTTTTCAGTTGACTAGGGGTTTGGCCCAGCCGACTGAACCCCTGAGTGAGTGTTTGGTGTTGGTTTTGATGGTTCAGGTGGTTTGTTTGGGCAGAGGATGGTCTGCAAAGGAGGTTTTTATGATAGCTTTTGGGAGAAATGTATTTATCGGAGGTTTAGAGCTAACCCTTGGGGTTGAGGCTCACTTTCTAAAACGTTTGATAACATATGTTATACATGTTTTGGTTTGATCCCCATGGTTTCATGGATTGGATCTCTTGCTTATACATGCATTGTATAATTGCATTCGAGGAAAACATTTGAAATATTTTGTTGATCTCCATGTGATGGATGGATCTATATACATGTATAATGTATATTTGGGAAAAGGTTTTGTAGTTGATACTACAGTTCGGTTTTTAGAAGATTATCTAGATGTACCGGGATGACGGGTATTTGGCACGAGTTGCCCTCGGTGTAAGTCCAAAAACGTGCGCAGCGTAGGTGCTCTGTATCTTCGGGTTAGTCCCCACAAATTGAGTTGGGTGCTCTGTACCCTCGGGTTGTCGCCCATAAATTGCGTGGTTACGTTATGGAGCTCCGTATAGAACCTGTGTGTATCTAACCATCCCATGATGTATGGGGATTAGATACTGGACAGGGGTCTATCATTGTTACCTCTGTCGTGTGATGGAGTCGGTACATAGGATCATATTCTTCTTCTTTTTCACGATGGTACATTATGTGGGGGAACAACATTTTCGATTATTGTTTTTCCTTAACTATGGTTGGTTTTTTTTTGCAATATTTGCATCGCATGGTTTGAAGGATGAAAACAAGGTTTTATGTTAATGAAACCATTTTGGGAGACTTGTGTGGTTTGATGAGAAAACTTAGGGTTTGTGAAAAACTTTTTTGGGTTGTGGTTGAGTTTAGCTTCCACTCATATAGTTGCATATTTCTTGTTTTACAACTTATTATCTGTTTCTATTGGGCATCAGTTCACAGGTGAAAATTTTCTGTAAAAAAATTTACAGGTGATGATGTGGATGAGGAGTAGCTTTGGTGATGCCCGCGGTGGCGGAAGACTTTTATAGTTTTCCTTTTTGGTATGCCTGTTCCTGAAGGCATGTTTTGTACGCCATAAGGCGATATATTGTACGCATGTTGAACTGTTGTTCTTTATATATGAGAGATACACTTTGTTGGGTATTGCATTGGTTTCAACAAGCGGATTTTAATGTATGAAAACCTATATTTTCATATAAAATGGATGTTTGGTGGATTTTCACGTGACCCCGGGTTTTGGGGCGTGACACTTTTAATGGTGTGAATTGTAATTTAATGTTTTATGAAAATTATAGAAATTGCTGCAAGATTTTCATAATTACAAATACCGCTGTGAGGTTTTCTTAATTGCAAAAACCGCTTGATACGTATTTGTGTTACACTAAAAGTTTTCGTCATAATTACTCCACAGGTCCCTGTAGTAGCCCTATAAATATGTGGATAGGCTGAACTATATTCATAACTTGTCTTTAAGACTAAAGTTGACAAGGTTCTACCGGTACGAGTTCTTGAAGGATCGTAGCCCACACTATATTCGGAAATCACATAAGAAAATATAGTAAAAGGTCTGACGGGAGCTTCAACTTGAAATCAAAATCGAAGTTGGAGAATCGACCGAAAAAATGTATTCTTCTAAAATTAACTGTGGTTGCACGGGTTTTATTTTGATCATTCGACATCAAAGTTTTATTTGGAGCCCGTTTTGGCGATTGCGCGTCTAGTTATTTTTTATCAAAAATCGTTTACAAAAATAATGATCTTGGCAGTTTTGCCTCCAACAATTGGTATCAAAGGCGTTTTATTTTTTGTTTACAGTTTATCGATGGGCCGAGTAGATTTAGAATTGTGCTAACTTTGTTTTGCAAGCGTTCTAATCCCGATTTTATGATCATCATATTTTTCATGTTTCATTGAATGGTTTGGATAGTGATTAAATTAATTTTTTAAACACGAGGGTTGTTCGTGTTAGATTAAATTTTTTTTAAATCGAATGTGAGCCCACAGGACATAGGTTTTGATGTAATAGCAATTTTTTATTTTTAAAAATTAGTTTAGTATATTTAAGAATAGGTTGAATATCCAAGAACACGAAGAACAGGTGGCGGTATCGGCGGTAGTTTCGGGAGTTATTGTAACACCCCGGACCGAACCCTAGTAGTAATCACCTAGACTGTAATAACCCGGATTGAACCCTAGTTGTAATGAACCCTAGTTGTAACAGCTCAGACTACTACTACCCGGGGAGCGATCTAGCCCAAACCCTGATATTAGCGATGGATAGGCAATAAGAACTTAGGTCGCCACATGAATAATGGAAAATTCTAGCTCAACTCGAAACCCTAATTTGAACTAGAAAACCTAAAAAGGCCAAATACTCAGAGACAAAGCCTTACCACTCAAAAAAGTATTGAAACAGCTTAAATTGAGTAAATAACATAAAATATTAAATTAAAAATCAAAAACAATTTCTATAATTAAGGTAAAATGACTATTTTGTCCATAATGCAGCAAAAAGTCCTAAAAATTCTAAAATTTGACACACGGATACCCAAAATCAGATATTTATATACAATTAATTAATAAAGTACAAAATAACAACAAAAATGACCAAATTTTCCTTACATGACCGGCCACCTAGGAGAATGTGTCCAAAAAGCTACTTTTTGTCTTTTTAAGCTTAAAAATGTATAAATTAAGTATTATTTTGACCTAATACTTTTTAGACAAGTAATATATATACTAATATAATAATATAGGCCAACAAAAGCAAACAAATAATTATTTAAAGTCTCTACCCAATAAATAAGTCAAAAAGCCAATTCTAGTCAAACTAGCTTAATTTATCTTAAAAGCTTACACTTATTTAATTAAATGCTACCAAAATTATGATAAATCATAGAAAGACTAAATTAATTATAAATATATTAATATAATGGGTTTTGTTAGGGTTAGATACCAAAAGGTTACATATATTTAATATTTTACGCATATATATTCACAAAAATGTATCAAAATACAAATTAAAACCCAAATTAACTACCAAATCAGCTTTTTAGTCTCCCAAACACTGTATGTCCAAAAGCCCCTGCCGCAAAATCTGATTTTTGTAGGCCTCCATTAATCCCACCTCCCATGCAACCAATGCGGGCCCAAGAAAGTTCAAATTTTAAATTTAAGTAATAATTACACTCCATTACATTTTTTTTCTATAAAAACAAGACCTTAGCCCTTACTCTCCTTCATGTATTTCGGTTGAGAGATGAGAGAGAGGGCTACCCAAAAATCTCTAAGTGTTTACAAAGAAAGAAGGAGAGAAGAAGGATGAAGGAAGGAAGGAGGAGTTAGAAAAAACCAAGAAGGAATCATTAAAACCAAGTCCACTTCTTCTTCAAACTTTTTGAGCATCAAAAGGGGTAAGAAACTCTCTTAAACCTTCTGATATTTTACCTTAAGATACCCCTCAATCCATCTATATAACAAACCCTAAGAAAAATAAATGAAGAATAACTTAAAAAAAGGCGTTGTAGATGTAAATAGTGGACTGCTAGAGCAAGATAGTGCTTTGGATGTACTTGCATGTGTATGTTCTCAAGTTTTATGGCTTAAACATGTTCTGGAGTTTTGATTTATATGAGTTTAAGACATGCATATAAAGAAAACACATCAAGAATGCACACAACACAAGCTAAACAACTAAAGCCCTAGGTTACCTGATTTTATGGGCTTACCTATTTTTTGCCACCAACATTAAAGAACCATAACTAATGTATAAAAATGGTCTTAAAGTGATTTTTGTGGCCAGATTTATATTTTTGAGTTCGATTTTATACAAAATTGGTTTGAAGTGATTTCGTTGAGTCAAACTCCAGATATTTCATTTTTACTAAAGAGTGTTAGATCTTGACTACTCTGAGTTGCAGACCTAAAAATCCTACGTTAGAGTGAGAACCAAGCTTAGGTCAAAATATAAAACTTGTAGAGAACATATTTATCTTTCTGGTTACCAAATAAGATCTAAAAATATGAAGTCTTGATAGGTCGAAGCCCTTCCCAAATTCACTGTTGAGGATTAGTGACTAACAGACCTCTTTGTCACACATTTTTGTGAGACACAAAACCTAACTTTTTAGAAGCCAAATCGAAAAGTGATAAACATGAGAAATGTAGCTAACATATTAGCCTAGTAACTGAGTAAAAAGCAGCCCAAAATACCCTCGGATGATACCCTAACGGTTTTTAGTATTCTCTGTTAAAATCACATTCTGCAGATTTTAGGCTGACTGAACCCTTTTCATAAATTGGCCAAAATCTCAAACGTTTTCCAAATAACTTGCCTTAGAAAAAAACAAAAAACTTGTAGGGGATACCTTAAACAAGAGCTTCACCAAAAATTAGAGCAATTGCCCTTAAATTTCTTCACCAAAACCGTGGCCAACAGAGGCCTAATTTCCATAATTTTCTCTGTAAAATGCTAAAGGGTTTTTACTAAAATAAACTAAATGACCTTCTTACTTTAGGAACTGACCTTGGTGATAAAATGAAAGTTATAGAAATTATTTTTATCCAATTGGTGTTAAAATGTCAGAAATTAAATCAATGCCTAAGTACTTCAAAACGTTGTCGCAACTTTAAAACTAGCAATTGAACTTGTACCTAAAATTGACTAAGTGTTCGAACAACGTGTTACTTATGAGACTTGAGTATGTAAATCTTATATGAATTTTGTGAGTAATTAGTGTATGAGAATGATGCTTTTAACGGAATGAACTGTGAGTGTAATGTGATCCCAAGAGGGGGGTGAATTGAAAATTTAAAAAATTTCTATCAAGATATTCAACTTAAATCATGCAATATATATTTTCTTGATCTTAAGTGGATAAATAAATATTCAAACAATTATAAATATAAAGAGTTTGAGAGTCAAAGAGAATAAAATCGAGATTTTTACAAGGTTCGGCGCACTAGCCTACGTCTTTTGCCTCTAGCAACACGCTTGAGGATTTTCACTAATCTCTCCTAATAGGCGGAGATGCCTGTCTCCTTCACAAGGTGGAGAAACCTTTACACCAAGAGCATAGGAGCTCTTAAACCCAAGTGATATTTCCACACTTGAACAAGGCTTATGACTAAGCCTTAACAATTTTTTGATGAAAAGAGTGTACAAGAATGGGCTCCTTCAATGAGTAAGTGAGTACAATAATATAGCACACTAATTCACTCTCAAGGAATATATCAAATGAAGCTCAAATGAGATTTTCTAAGTGTTTCTCACAAGTATGAGTAAGAATATGAAATATGAATGCTCAAGAATGAGTAGTAAGAGAGTATGATCTTTTAAAAAGCTTCTTGTATCTTTTTATATTGATGATATGGTCCTTTTATAGCCCAATTTTCGAGCTAGCCGTTGTGGCTGAAGAGATGGGTTGACTTTCACAGAAAAACTAGCCGTTATGCTGTCAGAACTGCCCTTCAGGACAATTCAGTCGACTGAGGGTATAATTCCAGTCTACTGAACCTATAAAAAGTCCATTCAGTCGACTGTGATAAAGGGGCCAGTCGACTGAACCTTTTAAGGCTCCTCAATTTGATTTTCCAGAAACTTTTTCAGTCGACTGGTATTGAGATTCAGTCAACTGAACCTTTGAGGTTCATCAAATTGATTTTTCAGTAGGTTTTTCAATTGATTGATTTATGAATTCAGTCGACTGAACCTTTGATGTTCAGTTTTCATACTTTAAAGATCATTTTATGAAAGTTTTGACTGAACAATAAGATCTTTATGAGTTTTGATATGTTTAAGACACAAGGTAAACTTGTTTAAAAACTTTCTCAATCTAAGCACAAGTTTAGTTCATTCGTAAAATATTTTATCCTTTTAGGAAAGAGATATGCATGAATTATATCTTTTCACTTTTGGTTTCCTATGAGCTTCAAAGGATATATTGAAAGAATAGTGAACTTACACTGATCCTATCTTGTAATACAAATCAAAACCTTAAACTAAGTCCTCAATCCTTCGTCTTTTGCATTGTTCCAAGAGCTTGTTATCGAAGTATTTGACTTGGAATATACTTCATGGTTTTGACTTTGTATCTTTAATTATGCTTAAGATGTGTTTCCTATAAATGATCTCAATTTGCATAATTAGATTACTCGGTTTGTTATCATCAAAATGGTCGTTGAAGCCTTGTTAGGCCAACAATCTCCCCATTTTTGATAATGACAAAACAAGGAGCAAAATGATATAGAAAAGTTATATAATGCTCTCCCTCACAATAAACATGAGTGAATAAATATGTTTGAGAGTTTTAATGACTCCCCCTCACAATAGCATATTTTGAAGACTTGACATTATGATTTCATTTTTAAGAGCAATATAAGCATTTCATATATATGTTCAAGAATCAATGATAACGATATATCATTCACATTTATCCATTCAATATGATGAGTCATGCATTAAAGTTCAACCATCCAGGATATGCATATATATTTAAAAAGATACATTTAATGATTAAACATCCAAAACATACATATAAGTCAAAAAAGGAATACATTCACTTTTCAAGAAAGTTTGCAATAAGTACATCTATTTTTCAAAAAAATAAGCAAACTAAAAAGGTAAGCATCCATTTTGTTTCCATTGCTTCTTCCCCTTTTTGTCATGATCAAAAAGCGAGGGATCCAGAGGAATCGTCGTCGTCGGCATTCTCGGTATCGGCGGCCTCATCATCATGTCCAGCATCACCACCGGTGTCCTCATCAGGTGTTGAGGTGGAATAGGGTGGAATCCCTAGAGCATCTTCAATGCGAGTGAGGCAAGTATGGACCGACTTGCATTGACCTCATATTTGAGTGAGGCGAGGGTGGTCTTTCTTGATTTTCCCTTTGATTTCTTTGGTAAATTATTTTACGAAGCTCTTGAGAAATGTTTTGGTGGAGGGATCTAATGGAGGATCAACTATAGGAGTAGAGGTAGGAGAGGGAGGAGAGGCATGAGAAGGAGGATCGGCTTGATCATGAGCTTGCTCTTCATCCTCATCATTGACATCCACAGGGAATGCTTCTCGACCACTTTTAGGAATCCAAGCTCCATCGTCTAATCGATATCCCATAAGTCAGAGAGATTTGTCATTGAAGAAGTCAGTGGGTTTAGGAGGATTGAAGTTTGATGGTGAAGGAGAGAAGCCAAAAGACTCGAAAAGACATGTAAGATGAGCACCATATGGGAGAGTGTGGCGCGTGGTGCTTTCGTAGGAAAGCATCCACATACATACAAGAGAGGGACGATCTAGGCGCCTCCCCGTGTTGATACACCATATAATGAAATAGTCGAGGTATGAGATATAATTAAGAGATCCACTGCGGGGAAGAATATTGTAGGTGATAATGAGATGGATGAGTTTGGCTTCTAGTTTGAGATTAGCATATTTTGGGGTGAGAGCAAAATTTATCACCCGTTCATTTACGACCATGGGAAGAAATTCTTGAGGAGTAAACTCTTGGTCCATGATCCAATTTGATGATGGTCGAGGACAGATGAAATTGCCCCGACCCATCCCAAAAAGATTAGCAATGACTTTGTCGGAGAATCTCTATGTTTTTCCAAAAAGGTATGTGGAAAAATAAATATGTCGATCATTAGGGATAGATTTGAGTTCTTGGGTGAGATTAGCATAGAACAATCCAACATGAGGAGTGAAAATGCCCGTAGGTTGATAAAACAAGAAGGGACCCCAACCCATATTAGCAAAGAGACGACATATGTTGGGAAAATAGCGATGCATGAATTCCATTTCGAAAAACTTACCAAAGATTGGATCAATGGAGGAAAGATGATTCGTATAGAGATCCTTAGCCGTAGAAGAGGAGAAGTGTTTTTTGGTTGGTGCCGATGATGTGGAACCGGCAACCCCTTTGCCTTTTCCTCCCTTGGTTATTGGCGGCATTGTGAGATTTGGAAGGATTTGGTGAAGGAGAGAAGAGGTAGGAGTGGTATGGAAGGTCAGAGATGTAGGTTTTTAGAAGAGAGGTTGTGGGAGGAGAGATAGGGAGAGAACCGAGAGTGAAGAGAGAAAGAAAGACCAGTTTTAAAACTGTTTCAACGCCGTAGGGTTTTAAAAACCCGATGGTTCAGTCGACTGAAATGGCTACTCAGTCGATTGAAGTTGGCCCAAATGTGGTTTTGAAATTCAAGTAAGTTATTCAGTCGCCTGAAATCTTTGGTCAATCGACTGGATGAGGCCTTTAAGACGTTTTGGGATTTTCAGTAAGTATTTTAGTCGCCTGAGGTACTAGGGTCAGTTGACTGAAGGGATTTTTGACAGAATGGACTTTGTTTAAAAGTTAACTTTTCTCATCTTTTCTTGTGTAAGCTCACACAACATCTCTATTATGCAATAATCCCAATTCTCTTCTTATTAAGATAAAACGATCCTCATTTAGTGGTTTAGTAAAATTATCGGCCCATTGATTATTTGTGCAAACAAATTCTAGATGAATATCTCCCTTTTGTACATGATCACGAAAAAATGGATGTCATATCTCGATGTGTTTTGTTTGTGAGTGCAATATTGGATTCTTAGAAATATTAATTGCACTTGTATTATCAAATTTTATAGGCACAATATCATAGCTCAATTTAAAATCTTGAAGTTGTTGTTTCATGTATAGGACTTGGGCACAAGAATTGCCCGCGGCCACATATTCGGCCTCGACGGTTGATAAGGTTACAAAATTTTGTTTTTTGGAGAACCAAGAGACAAGTGACTTTCCTATGAAATGACAAGTACCACTTGTACTTTTGCGATCTATTTTGCACCCGGCAAAATCCGCATCGGAATAACTAACCATTTCAAAGGAAGTGAATTTTGGATACCATAATCCTATGTCTATTGTACCGATTAAATATCTCAAGATTCTTTTAACCGCAATTAGGTGTGATTCTTTAGGATATGCTTGAAATCTAGCGCACATACACACACTAAACATAATATTCGGTCTACTAGCAGTTAAGTATAAAAGCTACCGATCATACATCGGTAGAGCTTAGTGTCTACCGATTTTCCATATTCATCGATGTCAAGCTTTGTTGATGGACTCATAGGTGTTCCCAAAATTTTCCCGTCTTCCATGTTAAACCGTTTGAGCAAGTCCCGTATGTACTTTGATTGGCTTACAAACGTTCCATTTTTGGCTTGTTTGATTTGAAGTCCGAGGAAGAATGTGAGTTCGCCCATCATGCTCATTTC